>CM062807.1:574597553-574873034 GCA_031772625.1 Pinus tabuliformis
AACACTTTTTTTTAGCCAATTGATAAGTCTCAAACAAAAGTGTTCAATAATGGAGCACAATGAGGAGTACAAAATTGAACATAAGGGTAAAAAATATTCCAGAGGACGTAGGATTGATGTTTTCATAGGGACTTTAAAGGATAATATCCAACTTGATGTTCACCTTGGGGACCTGATTCATTAGAGAAGGCATTCAGGTTAGCAAGAAAATGGAAAGAAAAATTATGCTAACGAGGAAGCATACCACACATAACTATAAAGATGGAAGTGGCATTTCCCCTAGTCTTCCACAACCTATAAGGTTGACACCACAACAATTAGATGAAAAAACAAAAGGGTTTGTTACAGTTGTGATAGAAAATACCCTAAAGGTCATAAGTGTGCTGAGAGAGAAATTATTCTACATAGATTGTGAAGAGGAAGAAGCAAAGGAGCAAGAAAAGTCTAAAGAAGAGGATATACTTGAGGAAAAAAGCCTAGATAAAGAAGAAATGAATCCGACCATATCTTGTAATGCATTGGTGGAATTACCACTCCTCAAACCATCAAGATAGGAGGACAAATAAAAAAAGAAAGTAATAGTGTTTATTGCTTCAGGAAGTACCCACAATTTTATTCATTGTAAGGTAGAAAAGGAATTGAATTACTTCTTATATCCAGCACCAGAGTGTCAAGTGATGGTTGCAAATGGAGGAACAATAAATTGCTCTGGAAAGTGCCATAATATCAAGCTATCGATGGGAGAATATGTATTGACTAACCCAATGCTTTCCATTCCAATGGGAGGTGCTGATGTTCTACTAGGAGTCCAATGGCTACAACCCTTGGGTAGAATAGCTTTTAATTTTCACGAGCTTTTCATGAAATTTTCTATGGAAGGAAAGGAAGTTGAATTAAGGGGTATCGTAGGGAAACCCGAAAAGATAATCAGCTCTAACAGTATGACAAAGCTTCTAAGAAAGGAACAAAGGGGTGTAATTGCACAATTATGTTCACTAGATGTTTCCACATTGTAATCATCTATTTCTCCAGATCTCCAAAAAGTCTTGGACAATAATTCCAAGGTATTTGAGACTCCTAAAGGTCTCCCACCTATTCGTGATCATGATCTTGCTATTTATCTGATTCCAGGAAGTGTCCTCCAAACATCAGGCCGTATAGATATCCCTATGCCCAAAAGAGTGAAATTGAACGTATGGTTGCAGAAATGCTAGAGGTTGGTATAATTCAACTGAGTCAAAGTTCCTTCTCTGCTCCAGTAGTATTAGTGCACAAGAAGGATGGATCATGGCGCATGTGTTCAGATTATAGTGAGCTCAACAAGCTCACTATTAAAGATAAGTTTCCCATTCCCATCATTGATGAATTATTGGATGAGTTGCACGGATCAATCTACTTCACCAAGTTGGACCTTTTTTCAGGATATCATCAGATTAGAATGAAGACTGAAGACATTCCGAAAACAACATTTAGAACTCATGAGGGTCATTATGAATTTTTGGTGATGCCTTTTGGCCTTACAAATGCACCTTCAACATTTCAAGGTTTGAGTAATTCCATTTTCAAACCATTCCTTAGAAAATTTGTATTAGTATTTTTTGATGATATACTAATCTACAGCAAGTCTTGGAAGGATCATGTTGAACATGTTGACAGGGTGCTACAAGTATTGGAGGAGAAACAATTATAAACAAAAAGATCCAAATGTTTCTTTGGAGTACAAGAGGTGGAATATCTGGGTCATATTGTATCTCATGAAGGAGTTAAGGTAGACCCTAGCAAAATTAAAGCCATTAAGGAATGGAAAATCCACACATCCATAAAGCATCTGCGAGGATTTCTCGGTTTGAAGGGTATAATTGCAAGTTTGTTAAGAATTATGGGAGAATAGCAGCACCTCTAACAAAATTATTGAAGAAAGATTCATTTTCATGGACTCCAGAAGCAACAAAGGCCTTCTAATATCTTAGAGAGGCAATGTGCCAAGCACCGGTCTTAGCTACACCGGACTTCAAAAAAACCCTTATTGTGGAATTTGATGCTTCAGGAAATTGAATTGGTGCTATTTTAATGCAAGATGAAAGACCCATTGCTTTTGAAAGTCATCCAATCAAGGGAAAGTTTTTACACAAAGCTATTTATGAGAAGGAATGTTGGCAATACTCCATGCACTTAATAAATGGTGACAGAAACTTCAAGGAAAAAATAGATCATGATAGCTTTAAATAATTTTTAGAACAAAGATTATCCTCTGAAGAGCAACAAAAGTGGGTCACAAAGATGTTGGGTTATGACTTTGAAATCATCTACAATAAAGGGAAGCAAAATGTGGTGGCAGATGCACTCTCAAGAAAGGATGAGGATGTGGAAGCATTGTTGTGCGCCATTTCTATTATCCAACCAAATTGGATAAATGAAGCAAGGGAGGAATGGAAGAATGATGAAGAAGTGTGGGCACTTATTTGAAAGTTACAACAAGATTCTAGTACGTCTAATACATTTAGCTAGAAAAATGATTCTTTATGGTACAAACATCGCTTATACCTCTGTAATAATTCCCAACTAAGACAAAAGATTCTTATGGAATTGCACACTTCTCCCTTAGGAGGGCACTCAGGATTTTTAAAAACTTACCACAGCGTTAAGAAGGAATTTTTTTGGGATGGGCTTAAATCAGATATTCAAAATTTTGTGGCGGAATGTTTGGTTTTCCAACAAAATAAAGTTGAAACAATTAAGACACTGGGTCTATAACAACCTTTATCCATTCCAAGCCAACGTTGGGAGGAGATTTCAATGGATTTTATCATAGGTTTACCCAAGTCTGAGGGAAAGAGTGTCATCATGGTGGTAGTTGAAAGACTTACCAAGTATGCACACTTTTGTGAATTATCACATCCATTTAAAGCCAGTACAGTTTCTACTGCATCTATGGAAACAATTCAAAAGCTACATGGAAACCCAAAGATTATTGTAAGTGACAGAGATCCTATTTTCACTGGAAATTTTTGGATAGAATTATTTTCTTGCCTTGGTACTCAGTTAGCTCATAGCTCATTTATCATCCTCAATCTGATGGGAAAACTGAGATAGTAAAAAAATGTTTGGAAGGATATATTCGTTGCTTTGTATCTAATAAACAGACACAATGGGTCAAATGTTTTCCTCTGGCTGAATGGTGGTATAACACTGTCTTCGATACAACAACAAAAATGACCCCATTTATGGCACTTTATGGATATCATCCAGCATCCATAACATCATATTTAAGAGAAAATTCTAAGGTTCAAGTAGTGGAACATCACATCGAACATCAACAACAAGTCCTCCAACTCTTAAAGGATAACCTCATGTTGGCACGTAATAGAATGAAACAACAGGCAGATCAACATCGCAGCGAAAGAAGTTTTGATGTAGGTGATTGGGTATTCCTACGGCTACAAAAATATAAGCAAATGTCCCTCAAGCAAGATAAGAAGGTTAATAAATTATCACCAAAGTATTATGGTCTATATAAGGTGTTGCAGAAGATTGGTACTATGGCATAAAAATTGGAGCTTCCTGCAGCTTCTCGATTGCACCCAGTTTTCCATGTTTCATGTTTAAAGAAGGTTATAGGCCACAAGCTTCTAGTTCAAACAATATTGCCAGAACTTGATGAGGAAGGAAAATTTATATTGGAACCGGAAGCAGTCACAGAAACAAGAACTCGACAGTTACAAAATCAATCAACTTCGGAGTATCTTATCAAGTGGAAGAACTTATCTGCTGAAGATTCCACATGGGAGGATGCGAATTTTATACAGAAGCATCCAGAACTACTCAAGCATTGAGGACAACACATTTTGAAGGAAAGGGCATGTTGGGTCCCTATAATACTAGTGATTACCCCATTACTGTTGTAGTTGCATCCCTTATTAATATTGTTGTGCCCCTATTATCGCCATATTGTTATTACTGTGCCCCATAGAATCACTCTATTTTTATTTTTGTGGCTTTATATTATTATTGTTAGGTTGGCTGGGTTATATTGTGACTACTTAGACTCCTATATATAGAAAGGAGGTTTTTTCATTTGAATCATCGAAGAATTGCTCATTTATGTAATGTAAAAAAGGTTTCCCCCCTCGAAGAGGTTGAATTGTAAGGCGTTGATCTATCTTTTCTATCTTTTCTTGAGCTGGTTTCATAACATATATTCAGTTTATAAACACATTCATAGCTATAAACCCTTGAATACCTAGGGGGTGATTCTATCCCCTAACCAAACTTTAATATAATGTCCCACTTGGTGATACTTGGTAATAACGTCTCCCCTCGTACATTCATGGTTACTCTCGTCATTTACTTAGTGCACTTTCCCACAACCTATTGTACACGCCCTCAATGCGAGCCTATCTTCTCATGCCCAGTGATACCCCAGTTGTGTAGAAGTGCGACACATCCCTTGGGCCATGTGGCCTCATCCTCCTCCGCGTACCAGGGTTTCCTCGGTTGTATAACTCTATTTGTGAAGGGTGCTGATCAAGGGATGGATGGACGGCTCATAATGAAACCCTCAAACCCTAATCGACTAAGACCTTAAGCCTTCCTTCACTCCTATCGTCATTTGGTTTGGCTCTGCATTTTCACTCTATTTCCCTTGTTCTCTTGTTCTGCGCCTAAGGTTCCTCTCTGAGGATGAAGACTGTCTCGTCAGTGACGAATGTGATCGGAAGGGATCAATGAATGGTTCTTGAAAGTTTCCCATGGTGAATACCTTGTTACACTGGGGTTCCTTCGCTTCCCTCTAGTGACTCTATTTCTTGCACCTATGGAACCCTCATGGTTTGACTAACGCTAGAATTTAAGGTATGCGCCTTATTTGTGTTTACTATGGACTTCACTATTTTTCCATCGTTGGTGTTTATCGTGTGAATTTGAACGCTTTTCCCATTTGTTGCACGGTTTTGAGTGTAAAGTATGGAGAGGCTTGACGCTGCTTCATGGATGGTGTGCCCCCTTCAAATTTTGGTGGCTTTAGGTAAGATAATATGTAACTGACCACTTGGTCTATTTTTCTATGTGATCACTCACTATTCTAATGCTCACACTACTTAGCGTGCATTGTAGGTTCTCGCTTCAGAAAGCAGTGTTCCTCACCCTTCGAAGGTATAATTTTGGGCTACTATGTTTTTTTGTTTTTATTTTTACAGAAGAAGATTAACATTCCTTCTTCTCTTACGTCTATGCTCACTTGTCTCTTAATGATTTTTGTTGCAGACATGTAACTTCAATCCTAGTTAGCGACTTTGGAAGGTTTTTCCACGAATACGCCTAGCTAACCTCGAGTTGTGTACCGCTTACCAAGTCGGTTCCATATTCCCACATATTTCTAAAGGGTCTTATATGGTTTATACCTTATAAGCAGAATGCTCCTCTGGCTTGGTCGATATTCATTTAGAAGTGGGTGTTGTTCAAAGCTCTCTTGGTTGTAGTCGTGGTGTTAATTCAATCATTGGGCAATTCGCCATTAGGGTCTTTTTACTCCTGCTAGTTCTTTTTACATCTGTAAAAAATTCTCGGATTCACTTAACAATCTTGGTATAATGTAATGAATTCGAACATATCCTTGAGCTCTGTCTCTAGCCTTAACATTCCTCATCACACTTGGTTATTGAGGTTTTCATATTACCATTATAATTTTGATATTCTGGTAATGTGTAACTATATAGACACTTGTAATTTCACACTCTAAATTGTAGCTGGTATTGTTACTTTCACTATATCTGTGTTAATATATAATGCTCCTTGCTATGAAAATGGTTTAGGTTGTGAATGTTGTCATTAGTTAAAAGAATTAGCTCTATTCCATTATATCTAGCTATTTCTTTTGTGATTGCTACTATGTCTGATACTTGAAAGAACTACGCTTTATCTTCCTCAGTCTTCTGGAGGTGGCCTCGGCTCAGTTCCAACTCAGACCTAGATATTGCTCCCTTTGCAAGCATAAAAATGCGAGAGAGGGTTTCCTGATAAGGTTTCCAATGGTTGATTGTTTATTGCAATTTATTTTTATTTTTGGACTTGTAATGGCTCCAGAACGATTAATTTGTTGGCATTATGATGCATGTGTTGTACTTGATGGCAACCCTATCATAGAAGAACCTCTCACTTACATATAACTAGATCAATCTACAGATGTGACTAAATGCATGGGATGCAGGACAGCTCAATGGAATAAGAAGATCAAGTTCTAAGTGTGACAAGTTAGCTTTGCCATCAAGTCCAAAGGGGGAGATTATTGGCATTATGAGACAAGTGTTGTCCTTGATGACAAATCACACTGATGACAAATCATAGTGCAGAAGGATAGCAGCAAGGAATTGATGATCAGACTACAAGTATGAAGAGAAAATATATATACGCAGGTTCACTATATACCAAGTAGGGTATACACGCAGGTTCACTATATACCAAGTCGCGTATACGCAGGTTTGCTATATACCAAGTAGGGTATACATGCAAGTTCACTATATACCAAGTCGCATATACGCAAGTTCACTATATACCAAGTAGGGTATACACGCAGTTTCATGCACGAAAAGCATGTACATGTCGGAAAGCTTACTTTTGGTCTGTGGTAGTTAGTCCTCGGTATTTGAACCTATGGTTTTGGACCATGGTATCTCGACAAGTGTGTTGATCCCAAGTATTGGGCTCTTGGTATTGATTTATTATGGTTTGGGACCGTGGTATTGAGCAAGGCCTAAGACTATAAAAGGAGAAGAAGATCATTAGGCAAGGGCATCTGAAAAGTCTTCAATATCTGAGGAAGGATGAGATCCGGTATACCGGTTATGGGTTGATGATGCATTTCTTGATCTGAGCTAAGGAGGGATCTCACCGGTTGATGGAGAACAAGATCTAAGGATAGATCGGGATCAAATGGTTTGAAATGAACTATCTTTATATGGTTGATTATGCTTATTCTAGATCTGCATACTAACGCAAGTAATGTTCTATAAATGTTGTGAGTATCACTGATGTCTGGTACAGCTACAAAGTTATAAGAAAATAAATTTTTAGATCTGTACGCGGGTTGGCCTTTGAATAAGCATGTATATACGCGGGTTTGATTCATTGTAGTAGCGTATACGTTATGAAGGATAATATTTGAAGTTGCAGATGGATCTGATGGTTATGGAAAAGTTCTGTTGTCTGCTCTGTGTTCTGGTGACTGTGTTATTGACAGGGTTTCAGTGTTTCAGTGATTCGGAAATTGATGATGCTAGTATTGATTGTTTTGTGCTTCAATGAGATTTATGGGTCCAGTATGAAAATTTGCTGAAATGTGGCCTTTAGATTATGTGTTGTGCTTCAAGAGTATCTAGTCTGAAAATTTATGAAACGTGGTACTTGGAGGAGAGAAGATTGTAGGCCGGCGCCTACGTACTAGTATCTTAGCTAGTACAAGAGCAAAGGGGGTTGGAGCTCCCTTCCATGAGAGTCTGGAGAACGAGAGAAGGTTGTACCTTCTGCAGGTTCTAGCCTGCGTGTTGGTAAAGGACTGCACCAGTACATTGTAAAATAAGTTTCTTAATAAAGGAAGATAGAAACGAATTGCTGCAGGTGGTTTTCACCCACATTGGGTTTCCACCTTATATCATGGTGTTCATGTGTGTTGCTTATGTGTGTTGATCTATCTGTTTTACTACTACTGTTGACTGTTAATATGTCTAATAATGTTCTGATGAACCCATTGAAGATCACATAACTGAATCATGAGTTTAATGGTTATACGCTAGTTGCAAAAGACACAGTCGCGTATATACGCAACTATACTTAACTGAAGTAGCGTATATGAATCTGAGTATGAAAATGAAGAAGTTGTATTGATTAGATAATACTGATTCACCCCCCTCTCAGTATTATTTCCAACATAATTGTTCGATGATTTCAATCTGGTACATGAGTTTTCTTATTTGATGTTTAGTTGGTTAGCTAAAATTTATTATTACTATGAGCCATCTGTAGAGCTAAATTTGCTCCTCATTGTTTTACTATAGCTATTCCGTAATTCACTTCTTAATTGGTTTGACTGTGACTTCTTTATGAATTTACCTTCTAAATGATTTTACTGTAAGTACTCTATAACACAGAAGGAACTCTTTCACCCAACATGCATTGAATTTAATATACTCCCTGATTGTTGTTCATTTATTCTCTTTTTGGTTTATTCTTTGTCTTTATATATGTAAGATAAGATCTATCTGGCCTTTTCCATCCTAATGGTAAGAGTCATTTATAGGTAATGTGGTAATTAAATCCACTATGCTACCTTATAGCACACGATACAATAATGACCTGTTATTAAAGTGGCAACGATTTTGATTCTGGAAGGAGTCATTTAGTTTCCTCTTTTCCGATCTATCTTCACTTAGCAGCCACAGAGGTGAGTCGAGTAGCAGATTCTAGATTATATTGTCATAGAATCCTTTGCTACCCCGAGTGGAAATTTGTTTCTCCTAATAGATTCTCTTTCTAATTAGGAAAATCCTGGATTTGGACTTCCCTTCTTGGCAAAGTATATCCTATATTTGCAGTGGTACTATTAATACCCATCATCTTCCTTCACTATTTCTATCTTGGATACCAATTAGTCCACTCATAGCCTTGCAAGAGGATGTCTCGAGGTTTGGTTCAGGTAACCTGCAACCCAAACCCCACAACTTACTGAATACCCCTCATTGATTCATGTACACAACAACGCAGTCACAAATAATCCCTTTCTATAATGTTTAACACTCTTTCTGGGTTCCCCTTAGACTTATTTAGTAACATACTATATCGATATCACCACCGAACTAAGGTCAACATTCTTAGCTACTTCTGCATGCTAAGCATAAGGTCAATAAATATTAAAAAATGAATATACATAACTTATTTCTGAATGCTAAACTTAATATGAATATAAATTGTAAATGATTGCACCTAACTTGTTTCAGCATGCTAAGCTTAATAGGAATAAATATTGTAAAAAGGTTGCAACTAACTTGTTTCTACATACTAAGTTTAATAGGAATAAATATTGGAAACGATTTTACATAACTTAGTACCAACCATTTACATAAGACTTTAGAGAAACTATTGTAGTCGAAATATGTAAATATGCTCAAAATATTGCACACACTGTTACCAGAATCTAATTTTCTGCAATCGAATTAAATGGACTGAACAATTTTCCACCCAACCGTGAACCTTATCTCTTGGTTCCCCACGTTCTGAGATCAATACATCTCTTAGAACCAAAAACATCTGCTGGTCTAGAATATGATTTATTTATATTTCTCTTTGGCTAGCAGAATTTCTAAAACAACGTCCTAATTTTTTTGGAATCTTTTTCTACTACGGCACTTTTCCACCCCTTCCAGTGTTGTTGGGTAATTTTTCCAGATTCCTTTCTCTACTTATCCAGAAAACCACATGGTTCTACTCCAAAGGGGATTTTTCTTTGGAGTGATTTGGGAAGGTTCAATATTTTTCCTCCTTTCCTGAATCCAATCCATTGATACAAAACTATGGATTAGGATAGTGATCTCAATCATTTTTTCTTTCCAGCTAATTCCTTTCAACATAATAATTTATTATTTAAACATAATTAATTACATTATCACAGTTATTTTTTGATAAAAAAATTGGCCAACCTGCCATTATTACCAATATTTTTACTACTAATTATGTTGTCTTAGCCACTATGACTTTACAAAGAACAAAAAAGAGGGATATTACATCTCCCGTCCCCCCTAAAATAAAAGTACACCATCCTCGGTGTGTATTTCTTGGACATCTCTATGTAGTCCAATCACGATAATTTGGTTTCATATTGTCTTCTAGTTCCCAAGTGGCCTCTTCAGGAGTAAAGTTCATCCACTGCACTTTAACCTCACCCACGACCAGATTACAGAGCACAGTCTCTTTCCACTCCAAAATACACAGAGGTTCTGGTAGAAATTATCCTTTGGGATCCACCTATAACACATTCCAGTCAAATATATGAGAAGGACCATGAACATATTTTTTCAGTAATGTCACATGAAATACATTATGAACTTTAAAGTGAGTAGGCAGAGCCAACCGGTATGCCACTCGACCCACGCGATACATAATTTCAAATGGTCCACCAAACCAAGGTGCTAATTTTGCACACTCTCTAGTTTTAAGAGTACCTTTTCAAGGTTTAACTATCAAACACACATGCCCCCCCCACCTAGAATTCGTTATGGGCCATCTTCCAGTCTGCATAACATTTTTGGCAGTCATGGGAAATTTTGATATTCTGTTGAATTTTCCACACAATTTGTTCCATTTCCTATAGAGTTTCTAGTCCGAGATTCAATATATCCTCAGGTTGACTCCAACTGAATTGAGTATGACATCTTCTTCCATACAAGTATTCAAAAGGGTTCATCTTGATAGTAGCTTGATAGATATTATTATAGGCAAACTAGACTAGATGTAGAAAATATTCCCACTTGGTGGGTCTATCCATTACATACATTTGAAGCATATCCTCCAGAATTTGGTTTATTCATTCAGTTTTCCCACTCGTTTGTGGGTGATATGCAGTATTGAATTTCAACTTAGTACCTAAACTCCCCAACATTCCTTCTAGAAATTGGAGGTACACATTGGATCTTTTTCCGATATTATCATTTTTGGGATTCCATGCAGTCTGAAAATACCCCACATGAATACATTAGCAATATGGGTAGTACCAAAGGTATATTGTATTGGGATAAAATGTGCTTCCTTAGTCGTTATGTCTACTACCACCATGATAGAGTCATGTTGTTGTCTCGTCCGAGGAAAAACAATTATAAAATCCATGGATATCACCTCTTACTTCCACTTAGACATGGGTAGTGGATTCAACAATCCTGCCAGATGTTGATGTTCCACCTTCATCTGTTGGCATTGCAGTCATTTGGATAAGTACTCTGCCACCTCCTTCTTCATTCGTAGCCAAAAAAAATATTTTCTTAATGTGGTGATCATCTTTGGTACCTTCAATGACCGACATACTGTCTCTTATGGAACTCATCTAGCATCATTTTCTTTGATTTTGTCACCTCTAGAATATACAACCTATTTTTGTAGGTAATTAATCTCTTTGGATTTACAACATATCCCACGACTTTTCCTTCTTGTACCTTCAATTTCATTTCTTTATACATTGGTTCCTGCTTCCCTTTACTTGTATCTGTTCCTCCAAATCTATTTTTACATTGCTTTCTGCATTACCCAAAAATGAAAGAGGATATCTACTTAATGCATCGACGATTTTGTTTTCCTTTCCCTTAATGTGTTTAATTTCTGTGTCAAAGTCATTTAGGAAAGCTAACCATATTTCTTGCCTAACATTTAAATATAGTTGGCTAATGAAATACTTCAAACTCATATGATAAGTTACCAGCACAAAATTGTTTTCCAATAGATAATGCCTCCACATTTTTAAGGCATGGATTATTGCAGCTAACTCCAGGTCATAAACAACATAATTTTGTTCAAGTTTTTTCAGCTTTCTCGACTCATAGGCTATGATTCCATTACCTTGTATAAGCAACCCTCTCAATCATTCCAAACATGCATCTGTACATACAATAAACTGCTTATTTGGGTATGTTATCTTTAGAATAGGGGTTATTTTCAACATATCCTTCAATTGATCAAAACTTTTTTGACACTTTTCTCTCTATTCAAAATTAACCCCCTTCTTCTGTAGAGAGGTAATGGGGAAAACCAATTTGGAGAACCCTTATATAAACCTACGGTAGTACCCAAAAATTCCCATAAAGGAACGAATTGCTGATACATCTTTCGGTATTGGCTAGTTCATAATGGATTAATTTTTTCAAGATCCACCACCAATCCTTCTTTGGAGATGATATGTCCCAAAAATTGGATCTGGGTTTTAAAAACTCACACCTACTTCCCTTTGCATAAAGATGATGCTCTCTATATAATACCAATTTCAAATTCTCTTGATGTTCCTCCTCATTCTTTGAGTATATTAAAATGTCATCAATAAAAACAAACACAAATTGATCCAAAAACTTGTGCAATACACTATTCATGAGACACATGAAGGTAGCAGGGGCATTAGTGAGTCCAAATGGTAATATCGTGAACTAATAATGTCCATACCTCATTCTAAAATTTGTCTTATGTATATCCTCGTCCTCTATGTGCAGCTGGTGATACCCACTTCACAAATCAATCTTTGAGAAAATGAGTGCCCCTCTTACTTGGTCAAATATATCATCAGTTCGAGGGAGAGGATATCTATTTTTTATGGTTAGCTTATTCAATTGTCTATAGTCAATACACATTCTAAGTGTACCGTATTTCTTCTTAATGAACAGTACCGAAGCTCCTCACGAGGACACGCTTGGTTTGATATATCCTTTATCAAGAAACTCTTGTAGTTGCAATTTTAACTCTATCAATTTTCAGGTACTCATTCTGTATGGGACTCTAGACACAGGTGTAGTACCCGACACTAATTCAAATGAGAAATCAAGGCTTCTCTACAGGGCTATCTTGGGAATTTCTTCAGGAAACACAGCATGGAATTATCTCACCATTGGTAGCTGGTCTAATCCTCTCGCTTCAGTCTATTGTTCCTACTTTTCCACATGTGCTACATACATCTGAAATGCATTTCTTGCTATTATTTTCATCTGTAAGGCTGTTATTTTCATTAATGAAATTGGTTTTGGTTTTCCTTTCACCAGAAACAAATTCCATTCGTAATCCACACAACTCACTGTCTTTTCCAAACAATTTATAACAACTTTTGTACTAACCATTCCATTACCACCAAGAGATCATATAATCCTAATGGGAGGATGTTTAAATTGATTTCAGTGAGGTATCCATTTTGATTTACTACACCTTGATTTATGACGTAGGTCACTGTCGTTTTAGTACCAATGGCTAGCTGTACCAACCATAGATGGTAAAGTTTTCTGATTTTAAACCACACTTTTCCACAATCTAAGGGGTTATATAGCTTGGGCTAGCCCCAGGTTCTATTAAAACAAACAAAGGATGGGTTTGGATAATACCTTCTATTTCAATCATGGTAGATTGATGTTTCTCTTGTCGGTATTCCAAGTCTGCCTTGATTCTTGGGATACTCTGGCCCACATCATTTACTGTAGAAGCTTCATGTGCTACTTGTACATTCTGAATTGATTTGTGGTTGTGAAGACAATCCCGTAGCAAGTGGGGTTCGCCACAACCCCAACACTTTAATGGCTCCCTTTCTTTACCTCCCATGTTCTTCTTGTTGCCCAACTATGCGCTAGGCTAGAGCCCATGTAAGACTGTGCTGCCTGACTTAGCTCTTTCTTGAAGATTTTCTTCAGCTGGTGGTGGGCATCAAGCATGTTCATATTGATTCTAATTCAATGGTTATCTAGACTCGTAAATAAAAAAAATGAATTTTCTTGTGTTATATTGAGGTTCTATTTGCAATCTAAATACATTTAAATAGGACAAACTGTTCAAATATGTAAGAGATAATAACATAGGAAAAGTTTGAATGCATAATGCTTTCATATAAAATTTGTTACATTACAAGCCATTTGGGAAACAATTATAAAACCTCTACTACATTCACAAAATTATTGTTGTCATTGGGGAGCGATGTAAAGAAAATCAGATAATATTCATCTTATGGACTACCATTGAATTTATGATAAATAGAAAAAAATGGAAGGGAGCAACATAATCTTCCACTACAATCTAAAGGTCACGGCCTGAGACTGATACATGACTGCAAAAATTCATTGAGAAACCTCGCTATTTAATAGAGGTAATAAGTAAAGGAATTTGGGAAATTCATTGAACAACATGTAGGAGCCTTAGGAGGTTTGTTACTAAGGCCTACAATGATAAAAGGGATGCTTTTATGGTTGATTGCTTGCTTCCAAGGATGTTTGACAAGGTATAGGTATATCATAGAAAGAAGCTATGTTTCTAAAAATTAAAGGAACAAAAAAATTATGTAGAGTCATATGTTTTCCTTTGTATTAAAAATTATGGTGAACAATAGAGGAAGTCTCTAGTCAAGAAGAGTAGTACATTTGACAATTTTTTGGATTTGCAATGTTGTCATTAAATTTTTCCAATATAAAATTTATTAACTTCACTCGACTTTTTAAGTTTTAAATCTATTATACTAAGAGATTCTATTATACGTTATTTCATGTGCTGATGGAAACCATGGTTAGAATGGATTTCCCGTTCATTGAGCTACTGTTGAATTTCCTTAGAGGTTAAGGCTATCTTCCAATAGTAGAAATGTTTGGGAGACATGAGTACAATCCATATTTTTATTTGACTGAAATAAAGAAAGTTACCAAAAGAGGCAAAGAATGTTTAAAATTAGAGAAAAAGAGTACATACTGGTACTACAATCCATATTTTATGACTGAAA
This sequence comes from Pinus tabuliformis, assembly GCA_031772625.1. Classification (NCBI taxonomy): domain Eukaryota; kingdom Viridiplantae; phylum Streptophyta; class Pinopsida; order Pinales; family Pinaceae; genus Pinus; species Pinus tabuliformis. Next base: position 574,612,039 of record CM062807.1, read on the forward strand.
TAAAGCAAGTGACCAAAAGAGGTAGAGAATGCTTAAAATTAGTGAAAAAGAGTACATACTGGTATGTTTAAATTAAATGGTTCGATCTAGTTGTCTCTTCTCCCACAAAAGGAAGATTTCATACCCAAAAACAACACAATATATCTCATACCCCAAAGTGTGACTTAAACATGATAATTTTTATGATATAGTAGGTGATTTTGAGATTGTTGAATTTATTAGTACCATCATAATCTGCAATTTTAAGTGGATTTAATGGTAAAATTTAGAAAATTCAGCAAAGATTAAATTACCATATTCAATGGAGGATAATTAAAATAATTCCAAATTCTAGCGAAACGATATTGCAACAACAAAAAGTACTTATCTTTCCTATGCTTTTGTTACAGAGAGATCACAACAACTATGCTATGGAGGTGAGAGCTCTGATTTTAAGGTTGTTGGCTACTATTTTTGAAGCTCTAGGGCTCAATTTCAGTTACTTGGATAAAATCTTAAAAAAAACATTAAATAATGGATATAATGTACTATCCTCCATGCCGAAACCCGAATATTACTCTTGGCACACCACACCATTAAGATGCAGGTGGCATCACTGTTTTAATGCAAGGCAGGGTCAGTGGTATGCAAGTACTCAGGAATGGAAAGTGGGTTGTTGTAGCACCCATACCCAAATCTTTCATTGTTAATATGGGAGATAAACTGCAGGTATTTAAAGGGAGCAAGAGCAGATCCAATATTTTTTTCCTCCTGAAAATTTGACAATGTTATTATTAATGCTAATAATTTATCAGGTAGTGATAAATGGGAGATTCAAAAGTGTGGAAGATCGAGCAGTAAAAAATGCATCTACTACACATATATTAATTCTTACGCTTAGCACCCTTCAGGATGTCTTCATTTCCGCTGCAACACCCTTGGTTGATGAAAAACATCTGACTCTTTACAAAGGATATAAGTTTGCTGCTCATGTACCATCTAAAAGGGAATGCACAATTCTAGCATAATGTTTGGGTAGATGTTGTCCAAATATATAAAGAATATTTTAGGAAAGTGAGAAGACAAGGCTTATCTAAATTATTGGCCCAATAGGATTTACTATTTTGGAGATAAACTAATGATTGCATCCAATACCACCCACTATGTGAGTTTAGTTATGCTGGAAGAGGTTGGTTACAACGACACAAGTTAAATTATACCAATGATCTCTCATTAATTTATGAATTATAATGAAAAATATATGAAAAATGCACATTTTCACCTTAAACACTTGACTCTTACATCAAAGGTTTATGCTCTCAAAGAAGTGGATGAAAGCCTCTCAACTAATGTTGCATCTGAACTCTCTGTCAGTGATTTAGAACAAAGATGATAGTTCAACTACTACAGATGGTTGTAATACCAAAGGATGGAAAATAAAGAGCAAATAATTCTAGAATAGAGAAAACTCTAGAAACAAAACGTAGAGTCATTAGAAAAGTCTGAGGTCTATCCAAATGAGAAAATACCCAAGCACAATTTAGAACAATTGTAATAAAAACAACAAAAAGAGCTCTGGAGATCTAAGGTGTCACAACAATATCAACCATAATTGATTCTAATGTAAGCCTAAACAAGGATGAGTAGGGCTTCTGAACCAGTAATATATTTCCAATCCTCAATGACTTGGTAGCTTTTCTCATGAAAATCTGCTTGATATCCTGCAATGTGAGTAGAAACCTAGAAAAGCAAGAAGATCCGTTATTACATAACACCATCCAACACCTAAGATATGACGTATGTCTTCTTCAAGAATTGATTCTGACTCTGCTCACTTATTGGTGAGATTTAGCATTCTAGTTACCACCCCAACTGCTTTGAGGGATGAAGAGGTTCAATCTTTAGGCTCGTTCACCATGGCATTCTACTCTAAACATAACCCACGGTGAGGGCACTTTTCCTAGATGTACGAAATGGCAAGTTAGAACCCTTATTACATTAACATAATAGTTTCTTACTTATTATCTAGTTTAAATAGTTGACATAACCAGACAAAGCACAAGTAAGTCCCATCTTGGAAAGTTTTAAACATAAAAATACAATTAAAATTTTGGCACTAAAAGAAGTGCAAGAAGATCTGAAAGAGGGCTTTGCTAGATGGCTTCACATATATACGTGAAGAATGATTCAATAATATCATTCTAAACCTAAACTTGAGGCTCCAGTAAACAGAACAAGAGATAAAAAAATAAAATGGATAAATAATTAATTATAAATTTTTGATAGCCAAGCATTTGATGTTTGAGATACTAGTTAACATTAACAATCCTCAAGGAACATAAGAAATGTGAGAAAGGAGAAAATACATACAAAATCATGGGAAGTAATGAAATTTCATTGCAGGGAATTTTTAAAGGTATCGTATTCTTGGATGGTTTCCATCAATTCTATTAAAAATGCAACAAGATGATGGAGCTTAGTGGAAAGGAGTCGCCTTCACTAAGTGGGCCCAGAGGCAAATTATGACGCAAAGTCTATTTTTAGACTATGTATATTTTTAGACATATGGATCATGGTCTATGAGTTGCAGGATGTTGTTTATGGATGATTGGTCATGTTCGGAAAAATAGATGGACTTCTATTTTTGGATCACAGCAGGAGTGATCAGAGTCTACTTTTTAGACTGCTAGTCAAAAATAGGAAAGTCAAATATTATTGTCTCATAATAATATTTAGACTATAAACTTTATCTTATCCTCTTGAGAGCACTTCAGTTTGAGCTACAGATGTGGCACATGCAGCTGTCAGAAGGAAATATGCTTTCTTTGTGGGTCAGTTCAGCTATTGCATGCGGGACTTCAGTTAGAACTCATGTGGTTGAGTTCTGTGGAGTTGGATGAGCAATGAATGGAGTTGTGTTCAGTTTGACTTAGTTGAGCTAGTTGTATTTAGTCTAACTGGCCAATAGACTAAGTGATGAGTTGTGTGAATTAGTTATTAATTAATTCACTAATTATTAACTCATAATGCAACTGAATAATACATTAGTTAACTCAGTGCATGTACAGTTCAGTGGAGACAGGTGTTAGAGGTTGAGATTGCTATCAGTTGTGACTATAGTTGTGCAAGAGATCTTGCAAAATCAAAGAATTGCATATGCCCAGTGATATAGCCTGTGCTCACGTGATTTCCAGTGTGAGTGATTTTCCAAGGTAAATAGAACTTGGAACAAGTTTCGATTCATTCATTCTCTTGCAGGATTGTGCAGTGGAGGCAGGCAAAGCAACAAGGGAGATTTGGAGATCAGATTTGAGCTGTATTGTGTGTAACAAGTGAAGATAGTATTCAGTACTTGTGAGGAGCATTTTACTATGTTTGTTACATGTTCTCAATCATTAACATAGAGATAGTGTGGAGTTTTCAGCTGTATGCTTTCTCCGGGTTACATACTGTGTTAATGTGTGCATGCGATTGATGTTTCATTATTTTTGATGTTGCTAAATTGATGATCAACATAGAGGAGCTTATGTATTATGCATGTATTCTGAAATAGTGCATGATCAGGATAATCTCTGTTGAATATGTGTTTATTATTCAAAATTTCTACATGGTATTGGAGCCAACTGATTTGTAGAAGAAGTTCTACATGATATCTGTGATGTATTGATCATCAGATCTATTATTTAGAAAGTGTTTACATTTTATTTCTTCAGGCAGAGTCTGTGATCAGGCCAGGTAACCTCTAGATTCATCCTTCTTTTGGAAGGTGAGATATCCAGTGAATGCCCATACAGTCGATCTCTATACGAGAAATACTTTGTTCTCACGAATTTTAGATCAGAAGTGGTTGAGTTTTGAGCTGGTAGAATGGCGCTCAAGGATAAACTCAGAAACATTAGTTGTGAGAATGGAGACAGTATGCCCAGTATCTCACGAAGTTCACCCAATGTCGTGATGAGCTGGGAAGTGTGGGGGTAACTGTTGAGGATGAGGATATGGTGAGTCTAGCACTCCTTAGCCTTCCTAAGAGTTGGAATAGCTACCAGGACTCGGCGAATGGAAGGGAGAAATTGCCAGGATGGGAGAGACTTTGGTCAGATCTTGTGAAAGAGGAGATTAGACGGTGCCCCAGAGACATTTCTTCATATATACATGATGAGGAGAATTGTGCCTTAGCGAGTAAGGTGAAGAAGGGGAAGGGGAAGTTTTTCTCCTTCCAAATCCAGTTCTTCCAATGAAGGGAAGAAGGTTGACAAGTCGAAGGTGCGAAGCTTTCATTGTCGTGAGTTGGGCCATTATGATACTAATTTCCTAAAGAAGAAGTCCAAGAAGGGATCGGGGGAAGGATCTGAAGGTGAGGCACTTTCTTCACAATTTGAGTTGGATTTCACACTCTTCGCATGCATGGTTTCATCCATGATGGGAAGTGGTTGGTTTCTTAAAAGTGGAGCTTCTTTCCACATGACCGGTGACAAAATTTTGTTCAATACTTTGGAGGAGAAAGATCTCCAGATACTCATAGGGATGGGTAATGATGAGAAGTATAGTGTCTTAGGTGTAGGAACGATTATTTTTCATAGGGAGCATGGAGCTCGCCTTACCTTGACCGATGTCAAGTATGTACCATGACTAAAGAGAAACTTGGTGTTGATCGCGTTGCTGGAAGACAAAGGCTATGTTGTAGTCTTCAATAAGGGAAAGGTTTTCCTTAGACACATCATCACTAGACAGGTGAAGCAGATTGGTTCAAGATGCATGCAAAGCCTTGAGCAGCAAGGCAACTAATGGAGATTTGGTGGTTGAGAGGGAGCGTATATTACCTCTCGACATGCAGATCCAGAAGAAGTCTCAGACAATTGTGCAGGAGCCACAATTGATGCAGCAACTTTAGGAGGTTGTGGAACAGCCATAACAAAGGAAGCTGAGAGGAGAGTCGACTAGAGACATCTACTCATGTAGAGACCTCAAATAGGGGGAAACTTTGAGCCAGGTGGGCTGAGAGATCACCTGCAGCCATACCTCCAGGTGGGAGGTGGGGTGATGTGGATTGATCATCCAAAGGACGAGGGGCAGGATTCTTGAGGTACCCAACCTCTTAGATGAGACCTTGCTACGGGAGCCCCAATGTGTAGTAGCAGGAACTGAATGATTGGCGAGAGACAGATGCGGATGGAGCGGCAGAGAGAGCAACAATGCAGGGAATCGCAGGACATCACATAACATGCAAGTTGCAACAATGCAAGAGGCACAAGTGTCTTGCACAGTGCTAGGTGGAACAAAGAGGTGTGAAATGGTGCAAGATGCATGAAGATGTTGCAGCAGCGTAGATGTCAGAGAGGAAGCACTTGTCAGTAGCAGGTAGAGCTTCAGCATCAAAGTATGTTCCTAGCCCAATAGAGTGGTCAGTTGGGAGTGTTTTTGTTCCAAGTGTTGTTGGAGAAAGTGGAGCGGGGAATCATGTTGCATGCAGAACATTCCAGAGTTACAGTATAGGGGTTGCAGATAATCCATAATCTTGTTGAGAGGGAGTGTTGAAAATGCAACAAGATGATGGAGCTTAGTGGAAAGGAGTCGCCTTCACTAAGTGGGCCCGCAGGCAAATTATGGCGCAAACTCTATTTTTAGACTATGTATATTTTTAGACATATGGATCATGGTCTATAGATGTTGCAAGATGTTGTATATATGTATGATTCGTGCAAGTATGTCCGTGGAAAATAGATGAACTTCTATTTTTGGATCACAGCAGGAGTGATCAGAGTCTATTTCTAGACTATTAGTCAAAAATAGAAAGGTCAAATATTATTGTCTCATAATAATATTTAGACTATAAAATTTATCTTATCCTCTTGGAGCACTTCAGTTTGAGCTACAGATGTGGCACATGCAGTTGTCAAAAGGAAATACACTTTCTTTGTGGGTCAATTGAGCTATTTCATGTAGGACTTCAGTTAGAACTCATGTGGTTGAGTTCTATGGAGTTGGATGAGAAGTTAATGGAGTTGTGTTCAGTTTGACTTAGTTGAACTAGTTGTATTTAGTCTAACTAGCCAATAGACTAAGTGATGAGTTGTGTGAATTAGTTATTATTTAATTCACTAATTATTAACTCATAATGCAACTGAAGAATACATCAGTTAACTCAGTGCATGTACAGTTCAGTGGAGACAGGTGTTAGAGGTTGAGATTGCTATCAGTTGTGACTATAGTTGTGCATGAGATCTTGCACAATGGATTGAGTATGCCCATGAGAATTGCATATGCCCAGTGATATAGCCTGTGCTCAAGTGATTTCTAGTGTGAGTGATTTTCCAAGGTAAATAGAACTTGGAATGAGTTTGGATTCATTCATTCTCTTGTAGGATTGTGCAGTGGAGGCAGGCAAAGCAGCGAGGGAGATTTGGAGATCAGATCTGAGCTGTATTGTGTATAACAGGTGGAAATTGTACTGAGCACTTGTGAGGAGCATTGTACTATGTTTGTTACATGTTCTCAATCATTAATATATAGATAGTGTGGGGTTTTCAGCTGTATGCTTTCCCCGGGTTACATACTCTGTTAATGTGTGCATGCGATTGATGTTTCATTATTTTTGATGCTGCTAAATTGATGATCAACATAGAGGAGCTTATGTATTGTGCATGTAGTCCGCAATAGTGCATGATTAGGATAATCTTTGTTGGGTATGTGTTTATTTTTCAAAATTGCTACATGGTATTGGAGCCAGTTGTTTTGTAGAAGAAGTTCTACATGATATCAGTGTTGTATTGATCATCAGATCTATGATTCAGAAAGTGTTTACATTTTATTTCTTCAGGCAGAGTCTGTGATCGGGCCAGGTAGCCTCTGGATTCATCCTTCTTTTGGAAGGTGAGATATCCAATGAATTCCCATACAGTCAATCTCTCTACGAGAAATACTTTGTTTTCACGAATTTTAGATCAGAAGTGGTTGAGTTTTGCGCTGGTGTAATGGCGTTCAAGAATAAAGTCAGAAACATTAGGTGTGAGAATGGAGACAGTATGCCCCAGTATCTCACGAAGTTCACCCAATGCCGGGATGAGCTGGGAAGTGTGGGGGTAACTGTTGAGGATGAGGATATGGTGATTCTAGCACTCCTTGGCCTTCCTAAGAGTTGGCATAGCTAACATGACTCGGTGAATGGAAGGGAGAAATTGCCAGGATGGGAGAGACTTTGGTCGAATCTTGTGCAAGAGGAGATCAGACGGCGCACCAGAGACAGTTGTTCATCTATGCATGATGAGGAGAACTGTGCCTTAGCGAGTAAGGTGAAGAAGGGGAAGGGGAAGGTTTCTCTTTCCAAATCCAGTTGTTCCAATGATGGGAAGAAGGTTGAGAAGTCGAACGTGCGATGCTTTCGTTGTCATGAGTTGGGCCATTATGATACTTATTGCCCAAAGAAGAAGTCCAAGAAGGGATCCGGGGAAGGATCTGAAGGTGAGGCACTCGCTTCACAATTTGAGTTGGATTTCACACTCTTAGCATGCATGGTTGCATCCATGATGGAAAGTGGTTGGTTTCTTGACAGTGGGGCTTCTTTCCACATGACCGGTGACTAAAGTTTGTTCAGTACTTTGGAGGAGAAATATCTCCAGATACTCATAGGAATGGGTAATGATGAGAAGTATAGTGTCTCAGGTGTAGGCACGGTTATCTTTCAGAGGGAGCATGGAGCTCAGCTTACCTTAACCGATGTCAAGTATGTACCAAGACTGAAGAGAAACTTGGTGTCGATTGCGTTGCTGGAAGACAAAGGCTATGATGTAGTCTTCAGTAAGGGAAAGGTTTTCCTTAGACACATCATCAGTAGACAGGTGAAGCAGATTGATTCAAGATGCATGCAAAGCCTTGAGCAGCGAGGCAACTGATAGAGCCTTGGTGGTTGAGAGGGAGCGTATATTACCTCTCAACATGTAGAGCTAGAAGAAGTCTTAGAAAATTGTGGAGGAGCCATGATTGATGCAGCAGCTTCAGGAGGTTGTGGATCAGCCAAAACAAGGGAAGCTGAGAGGAGATCGAGTAGAGACATGTACTCATGCAGAGACCTCCAGTAGGGGGAAACTTTGATCCAGGTGGGCTGAGGGATCACATGCAGCCATACCTCCAGGTAGGAGGTGGGGTGATGTGGATTGATCGTGCCAAGGAGGAGGGGCAGGATTCTTGAGGTAACCAACCTCTTGGATGAGACCTTGCTACGGGACCCCAATGTGTAGTAGCAGGAACTGACTGATTGGGTAGAGACAGATGCGGATGGAGCGGCAGAAAAAGTGACAGTGCAGGTAATGCCAAGACAACGCATAGCATGCAGGTTGCAGCAATGCTAGAGGCTAAAGTGTTTTGCACAGTGCTAGGTGGCACAGAGAGGTGTGCAATGGTGCAAGATGCATGAAGATGTTGCAGTGGCGCATATGTCAGAGGGGGAGCACTTGTCAGCAGCAGGTAGAGCTTCAGCATCAGAGTATGTTCCTAGCCCAATAGAGTGGTCAGTTGGGAGTGTTTTTGTTCCAAGTGTTGTTGGAGCAAGTGGAGTGGAGAATCATGTTGCATGCAGAACATTCCAGAGTTATAGGATAAGGGTTGCAGATAATCCATAATCTTGTTGAGAGGGAGTGTTGAAAATGCAACAAGATGATGGAGCATAGTGGAAAGGAGTCGCCTTCACTAAGTGGGCCCGTAGGTAAATTCTGGCGCAAAGTCTATTTTTAGACATATGGATCATGGTCTATGAGTTGCAGGATGCTGGTTATGGATGATTGGTCATGTTGGGAAAAATACATGGACTTCTATTTTTGGATCGCAGCAGGAGTGATCAGAGTCTATTTTTAGACTGTTAGTTAAAAATAGAAAAGTCAAATATTATTGTCTCATAATAATATTTAGACTATAAACTTTATCTTATCCTCTTACAGCACTTCAGTTTGAGATGCAGATGTGGCACATGCAGCTGTTAGAAGGAAAAACGCTTTCTTTTTGGGTTAGTTGAGCTCTTGCATGCAGGACTTCAGTTAGAACTCATGTGATTGAGTTCTGTGGAGTTGGATGAGCAGTTAATGGAGTTGTGTTCAGTTTAACTTAGTTGAACTAGTTGTATTTAGTCTAACTGGCCAATAGACTAAGTGATGAGTTGTGTGAATTAGTTATTAATTAATTCACTAATTATTATCTCATAATGCAACTGAGGAATACATCAGTTAACTCAGTGCATCTACAGTCCAGCGGAGACAGGTGTTAGACGTTGAGATTGTTATTAGTTGTGACTATAGTTGTGCATGAGATCTTGCACAATCAAAGGATTGAGTATGCCCATGAGAATTGCATATGCCCAGTGATATAGCCTGTGCTCCCGTGATTTCCAGTGTGAGTGATTTTCCAAGGTAAATAGAACTTGGAACGAGTTTGGATTCATTCATTCTGTTGCAGGATTGTGCAGTGGAGGCATGCAAAGCAGCGGGGGAGATTTGGAGATCAAATCTGAGTTGTATTGTGTGTAATAGGTGGAGATAGTACTGAGCACTTGTGAGGAGCATTGTACTATGTTTGTTACATGTTCTTAGTCATTAATATACAGATAGTGTGGAGTTTTCAACTGTATGCTTTCCCCGGGTTACATACTATGTTAATATGTGCATGCGATTGATGTTTCAATATTTTTATGCTGCTAAATTGATGATCAGCGTAGAGGAGCTTATGTATTATGAATGTATTCCGCAATAATGCATGATCAGGATAATCTCTGTTGAATATGTGTTTATTATTCAAAATTTCTACAAATTCCATTGCAGGGAATTTTATAACATTTTAACATATGTATTCTCTATACACATAAAGAGTATGCCATAATTAGTGAGCTCTATAGTTAACAGAAGCTGCCAAAATTTACAGTTTCAGACATATAATGAAAAGACATGTTCTCTGGAACTCAATCATAAGCATTTAGCTTATCACATGCAATCCCCATATTAATGCCATTATTCAAGAATAAGAGTGACAAGATTTCTTGAGACAAAATAAGCTAGGATACCAACATTTTAAAGGGGTAGTTTTAGTTATTGTTTTGTAACATAATATAATTTTTAGATACGAGTTCATAAGAAAATAGAGAAAATGCAATTACAATGAGTCAAAGGAACAATATACTAGTTAGCTCTTGTCAAGTTGTTGACGCCTGCCCATGGATTCAAGTGTTCCAGATTCTCATAATTAGGGTTTTGCTCAATATATTTTTGAGGATTGAGATAAATCTAAATTAGCAATTCAAACAATGTATACGAGAATCAATATTTAAAGAGAGGCATCACACCCTCGAACAAGTGGAAAACTTTATTTCTTTGCCATCATAGACAAGAGGTAGAAATCATACATGTAATATTACCTACAATTCGATATACATAATTTGTATACTTTTTTTTGCATAAAATCATTAGAGGAGAGCATGTCCACAACAAGGTATCACTGGGAAAATAAAGCTTACCTCACACAACAAAGACCAAGAAATTTGCATGAAGAAACAGGTTGGCCTGAAATCATGAATTGTCAAACAACATAACGACCAATTTTCATAGAAAATAGAAACAAGAACCCATCGCCAAATACATGGAAGAAAAAAACAAAAGCACTGGTTTAAATCAAATCCTGATAAACGTAGGATAAGCCCCGTGCCCAAGCCCAAATATTCAACGCGCCCCACTTTATCCATCCACAACTTGGCTTCTTCATTATAATCAACTTGTTCGGATGCAGGAACAATCGTTGGTGAAAGAGGAGCCATTCAGCACTTGCAAGGGCACTCGTTGGTGAAGAGGAGGAGTCATTCTAGTTGCGCCTCGTGCTGCGAACATGGTTATTCGCACGAAGGAGGGGCTTTGCCTTAATATTACAGTGTAATAACTGTTTTTTGATTATTTATTAATTAATCATTGTTTTATGTTTTTTTTATAATGTTTTAATGTTTCTTAACTGTTTTTTAAAATCCGATGAGAAATCGTTTAACAATAAATTTGACCATAAACAATAGTACAAAGTAACAACATAGAGAGTTGTTCTAAAAAACACTTTACAACATAATTATTATTAACTATTAAATTCAAATTCTAAAACTAGTGAACACACCATAACCATATTATAAAAAAATAAAAAATTTAAATTTAAATTATTTACTTAAGTGGAAAAATTATGTACAAAATTTTAAAATAATAATAACGGTCATATGGAGAATGTTTTATCGTTCCTCTTCTTTCATTTATATTAATATTGATATAAGAATATGAAAACATAATACTATTATTGAAGTGAAAACTTAACCCACACACGTCGGTCTTAACCCGAGGGTACCGTGTGAACAAGTTGTCGGCCTTCATAAGCCCTAACCCATGTCATGTCATATAAAAGGGGCAAATCAGTAGTCTCGACGGGAGGGTGTAGGAGACTCAAGAAACAGAGAGGATTCAAGGACACGAACTTCTTCTCGTGGCTCACTGTTTTTCCTTAAAAGAGAGAGACGTCTAATCTGTAAAAGGATTGGCTGCAATGGCCGCGTTTTACTCTGCCATTGGAAAGCGAGCACGCAGGGAAAATGAGGATCCAGAGAACAATGACTCTGGAAATAAGAGGCGGAACTGTGGCACTGGTAGAGAGCGAACTCTGCCTGGCGCTGACAGTACGGTATATCGCATACTATGCCCTGTTAATGTTGTAGGAAGTGTTATAGGAAAGGCGGGTAAAGTTATAAAATCTATGAGTCGAGAGACGCGTTCGAAGATCAAAGTTATAGATGCTGTTCCAGGCGTTGATGATCGCGTGATAGTAATCTTCAGCTCACCGTCAGGCAACGACAAGGAGAAGGATTGCAATGAGAATGAAGTTGAAGTTGAACCTGTGTGTCCTGCTCAGGATGCTCTTCTTAGAGTGCATTCTGTTATTGTTCAACAATCTTCTGGCAGAGATAATGATGACGCCGACAAAAAGAGACAACACAATGCTCGGTTGCTGGCTGCTAACAGCCAGATTGGAGTTTTGATTGGAAAAGGTGGAAATAACATTCAGAAGTTGAGGAGCGAATCCGGGGCACAAATTCAGATACGGCCAAAAGATGAGTTGCCAGGCTGTGCTTTTAGTTTTGGTGAAGTCGTTGCCATATCTGGAGATGCAACCGCTGTCAAGAAAGCACTTTATGCAGTTTCAGCTTTTCTGTATAAACACCCAGCTAAGGAGCAAATTCCTTGGACTGATATTTTATCTGCAACGAACCCAACCTCACTCCTTCCTTCTGCTGTGCCCGCATTATTTACTCCGCCAAATTATGTTCCACAACGAGATTCGCTGTTTGCTCATCACAGTTCAGGTGCTCCAAGAGTAAATGCTATTTATGCCTCGGGCCATTTACCTGCACTGGGAGGATATGGAAGTGAAGCTCGAAGTTCAATATGGCCTCTTACTTACAACCCTGGTCATCCCATTGCTCCAAAATATGGGAATTCTGCTGTTGAGAAAAGTGGGGAGGAGTTTTGTATTCGAATAGTATGCCCAAATGATAAAATTGGAGGTGTGATTGGTAAGGGCGGCAATAGTATCAAAAGCATGAGGAAAGACACAGGGGCAAGTATTAAGGTTGAAGACCCACAATCAGAATCAGATGAACGTGTAATCGTAGTTTCTTCCACGGAGTTGGCTAATGATGGTGTTTCACCTACCCTTGAGGCTGTTCTTCAATTGCAAGGAAAGACTTGTAGTGACAATGACAATGATGGTGGTGGCATTTGTACAAGGCTTCTTGTTCCGTCAAAGCACATTGGTTGCCTTCTTGGTAAAGGTGGCAACATCATCAGTGAGATGCGGAAGCACAGTGGAGCAAATATTCGCATATTTCGCAAAGAGGAGCGACCAAAATATGCCTCCCAAAATGAGGAGCTCGTTCAGGTTACTGGAGACCCCAGTGTTGCTAGAGATGCACTCATCCAAATTACAAAAAGGCTGAGGGAAAATGTTTTCAAAGATATGTATGGTACTACCAACACTCACACTCTGCTTCCTTTGTCTTCTAGTCGATCTGTGCGCAGTGCGATTCCTCTTTCAAATTATGGTAGTAGGCAATACGATCTAGGATTTTCACGGTAAATTAGGTGCTCCATTGTAAAATATAGTTTATTATTTTTTTTTAATTCATTTTCTAGATACATATTATATTATATACTCGATAAACATATAAATTTATTAGGTTAATGAAATAAACTGATGAAATTTACGATATATTTTTATATGTGTAATCAAAAAAATTTAGAATAATTTGTTTCCTATTTTATTTATAAAATGTTATATAAAATTATATTTTATAAATAATTTTTAAAAATTAGAGATTGAAAAACTAATTACAATTTCCCATAGATGAAATTTCTTTCCTTTTCAACAATGTTATTGTATATACGGATTGGCTATTTATTTTGTATCTTAGTTATGATTATAATTTAAAGAAAAATGTTTTTTTTTTTAACATTTGATTTAGATATATATCATGTCGGTGCATATATATAGATGCTCGTGGCAAGTATGTCCCTGTATATCATGTCGGTGCATATATATAGATGCTCGTGGCAAGTATGTCCGTGGAAAATAGATGAACTTCTATTTTTGGATCACAGCAGGAGTGATCAGAGTCTATTTCTAGACTATTAGTCAAAAATAGAAAGGTCAAATATTATTGTCTCATAATAATATTTAGACTATAAAATTTATCTTATCCTCTTGGAGCACTTCAGTTTGAGCTACAGATGTGGCACATGCAGTTGTCAAAAGGAAATACACTTTCTTTGTGGGTCAATTGAGCTATTTCATGTAGGACTTCAGTTAGAACTCATGTGGTTGAGTTCTATGGAGTTGGATGAGAAGTTAATGGAGTTGTGTTCAGTTTGACTTAGTTGAACTAGTTGTATTTAGTCTAACTAGCCAATAGACTAAGTGATGAGTTGTGTGAATTAGTTATTATTTAATTCACTAATTATTAACTCATAATGCAACTGAAGAATACATCAGTTAACTCAGTGCATGTACAGTTCAGTGGAGACAGGTGTTAGAGGTTGAGATTGCTATCAGTTGTGACTATAGTTGTGCATGAGATCTTGCACAATGGATTGAGTATGCCCATGAGAATTGCATATGCCCAGTGATATAGCCTGTGCTCAAGTGATTTCTAGTGTGAGTGATTTTCCAAGGTAAATAGAACTTGGAATGAGTTTGGATTCATTCATTCTCTTGTAGGATTGTGCAGTGGAGGCAGGCAAAGCAGCGAGGGAGATTTGGAGATCAGATCTGAGCTGTATTGTGTATAACAGGTGGAAATTGTACTGAGCACTTGTGAGGAGCATTGTACTATGTTTGTTACATGTTCTCAATCATTAATATATAGATAGTGTGGGGTTTTCAGCTGTATGCTTTCCCCGGGTTACATACTCTGTTAATGTGTGCATGCGATTGATGTTTCATTATTTTTGATGCTGCTAAATTGATGATCAACATAGAGGAGCTTATGTATTGTGCATGTAGTCCGCAATAGTGCATGATTAGGATAATCTTTGTTGGGTATGTGTTTATTTTTCAAAATTGCTACATGGTATTGGAGCCAGTTGTTTTGTAGAAGAAGTTCTACATGATATCAGTGTTGTATTGATCATCAGATCTATGATTCAGAAAGTGTTTACATTTTATTTCTTCAGGCAGAGTCTGTGATCGGGCCAGGTAGCCTCTGGATTCATCCTTCTTTTGGAAGGTGAGATATCCAATGAATTCCCATACAGTCAATCTCTCTACGAGAAATACTTTGTTTTCACAAATTTTAGATCAGAAGTGGTTGAGTTTTGCGCTGGTGTAATGGCGTTCAAGAATAAAGTCAGAAACATTAGGTGTGAGAATGGAGACAGTATGCCCCAGTATCTCACGAAGTTCACCCAATGCCGGGATGAGCTGGGAAGTGTGGGGGTAACTGTTGAGGATGAGGATATGGTGATTCTAGCACTCCTTGGCCTTCCTAAGAGTTGGCATAGCTAACATGACTCGGTGAATGGAAGGGAGAAATTGCCAGGATGGGAGAGACTTTGGTCGAATCTTGTGCAAGAGGAGATCAGACGGCGCACCAGAGACAGTTGTTCATCTATGCATGATGAGGAGAACTGTGCCTTAGCGAGTAAGGTGAAGAAGGGGAAGGGGAAGGTTTCTCTTTCCAAATCCAGTTGTTCCAATGATGGGAAGAAGGTTGAGAAGTCGAACGTGCGATGCTTTCGTTGTCATGAGTTGGGCCATTATGATACTTATTGCCCAAAGAAGAAGTCCAAGAAGGGATCCGGGGAAGGATCTGAAGGTGAGGCACTCGCTTCACAATTTGAGTTGGATTTCACACTCTTAGCATGCATGGTTGCATCCATGATGGAAAGTGGTTGGTTTCTTGACAGTGGGGCTTCTTTCCACATGACCGGTGACTAAAGTTTGTTCAGTACTTTGGAGGAGAAATATCTCCAGATACTCATAGGAATGGGTAATGATGAGAAGTATAGTGTCTCAGGTGTAGGCACGGTTATCTTTCAGAGGGAGCATGGAGCTCAGCTTACCTTAACCGATGTCAAGTATGTACCAAGACTGAAGAGAAACTTGGTGTCGATTGCGTTGCTGGAAGACAAAGGCTATGATGTAGTCTTCAGTAAGGGAAAGGTTTTCCTTAGACACATCATCAGTAGACAGGTGAAGCAGATTGATTCAAGATGCATGCAAAGCCTTGAGCAGCGAGGCAACTGATAGAGCCTTGGTGGTTGAGAGGGAGCGTATATTACCTCTCAACATGTAGAGCTAGAAGAAGTCTTAGAAAATTGTGGAGGAGCCATGATTGATGCAGCAGCTTCAGGAGGTTGTGGATCAGCCAAAACAAGGGAAGCTGAGAGGAGATCGAGTAGAGACATGTACTCATGCAGAGACCTCCAGTAGGGGAAACTTTGATCCAGGTGGGCTGAGGGATCACATGCAGCCATACCTCCAGGTAGGAGGTGGGGTGATGTGGATTGATCGTGCCAAGGAGGAGGGGCAGGATTCTTGAGGTAACCAACCTCTTGGATGAGACCTTGCTACGGGACCCCAATGTGTAGTAGCAGGAACTGACTGATTGGGTAGAGACAGATGCGGATGGAGCGGCAGAAAAAGTGACAGTGCAGGTAATGCCAAGACAACGCATAGCATGCAGGTTGCAGCAATGCTAGAGGCTAAAGTGTTTTGCACAGTGCTAGGTGGCACAGAGAGGTGTGCAATGGTGCAAGATGCATGAAGATGTTGCAGTGGCGCATATGTCAGAGGGGGAGCACTTGTCAGCAGCAGGTAGAGCTTCAGCATCAGAGTATGTTCCTAGCCCAATAGAGTGGTCAGTTGGGAGTGTTTTTGTTCCAAGTGTTGTTGGAGCAAGTGGAGTGGAGAATCATGTTGCATGCAGAACATTCCAGAGTTATAGGATAAGGGTTGCAGATAATCCATAATCTTGTTGAGAGGGAGTGTTGAAAATGCAACAAGATGATGGAGCATAGTGGAAAGGAGTCGCCTTCACTAAGTGGGCCCGTAGGTAAATTCTGGCGCAAAGTCTATTTTTAGACATATGGATCATGGTCTATGAGTTGCAGGATGCTGGTTATGGATGATTGGTCATGTTGGGAAAAATACATGGACTTCTATTTTTGGATCGCAGCAGGAGTGATCAGAGTCTATTTTTAGACTGTTAGTTAAAAATAGAAAAGTCAAATATTATTGTCTCATAATAATATTTAGACTATAAACTTTATCTTATCCTCTTACAGCACTTCAGTTTGAGATGCAGATGTGGCACATGCAGCTGTTAGAAGGAAAAACGCTTTCTTTTTGGGTTAGTTGAGCTCTTGCATGCAGGACTTCAGTTAGAACTCATGTGATTGAGTTCTGTGGAGTTGGATGAGCAGTTAATGGAGTTGTGTTCAGTTTAACTTAGTTGAACTAGTTGTATTTAGTCTAACTGGCCAATAGACTAAGTGATGAGTTGTGTGAATTAGTTATTAATTAATTCACTAATTATTATCTCATAATGCAACTGAGGAATACATCAGTTAACTCAGTGCATCTACAGTCCAGCGGAGACAGGTGTTAGACGTTGAGATTGTTATTAGTTGTGACTATAGTTGTGCATGAGATCTTGCACAATCAAAGGATTGAGTATGCCCATGAGAATTGCATATGCCCAGTGATATAGCCTGTGCTCCCGTGATTTCCAGTGTGAGTGATTTTCCAAGGTAAATAGAACTTGGAACGAGTTTGGATTCATTCATTCTGTTGCAGGATTGTGCAGTGGAGGCATGCAAAGCAGCGGGGGAGATTTGGAGATCAAATCTGAGTTGTATTGTGTGTAATAGGTGGAGATAGTACTGAGCACTTGTGAGGAGCATTGTACTATGTTTGTTACATGTTCTTAGTCATTAATATACAGATAGTGTGGAGTTTTCAACTGTATGCTTTCCCCGGGTTACATACTATGTTAATATGTGCATGCGATTGATGTTTCAATATTTTTATGCTGCTAAATTGATGATCAGCGTAGAGGAGCTTATGTATTATGAATGTATTCCGCAATAATGCATGATCAGGATAATCTCTGTTGAATATGTGTTTATTATTCAAAATTTCTACAAATTCCATTGCAGGGAATTTTATAACATTTTAACATATGTATTCTCTATACACATAAAGAGTATGCCATAATTAGTGAGCTCTATAGTTAACAGAAGCTGCCAAAATTTACAGTTTCAGACATATAATGAAAAGACATGTTCTCTGGAACTCAATCATAAGCATTTAGCTTATCACATGCAATCCCCATATTAATGCCATTATTCAAGAATAAGAGTGACAAGATTTCTTGAGACAAAATAAGCTAGGATACCAACATTTTAAAGGGGTAGTTTTAGTTATTGTTTTGTAACATAATATAATTTTTAGATACGAGTTCATAAGAAAATAGAGAAAATGCAATTACAATGAGTCAAAGGAACAATATACTAGTTAGCTCTTGTCAAGTTGTTGACGCCTGCCCATGGATTCAAGTGTTCCAGATTCTCATAATTAGGGTTTTGCTCAATATATTTTTGAGGATTGAGATAAATCTAAATTAGCAATTCAAACAATGTATACGAGAATCAATATTTAAAGAGAGGCATCACACCCTCGAACAAGTGGAAAACTTTATTTCTTTGCCATCATAGACAAGAGGTAGAAATCATACATGTAATATTACCTACAATTCGATATACATAATTTGTATACTTTTTTTTGCATAAAATCATTAGAGGAGAGCATGTCCACAACAAGGTATCACTGGGAAAATAAAGCTTACCTCACACAACAAAGACCAAGAAATTTGCATGAAGAAACAGGTTGGCCTGAAATCATGAATTGTCAAACAACATAACGACCAATTTTCATAGAAAATAGAAACAAGAACCCATCGCCAAATACATGGAAGAAAAAAACAAAAGCACTGGTTTAAATCAAATCCTGATAAACGTAGGATAAGCCCCGTGCCCAAGCCCAAATATTCAACGCGCCCCACTTTATCCATCCACAACTTGGCTTCTTCATTATAATCAACTTGTTCGGATGCAGGAACAATCGTTGGTGAAAGAGGAGCCATTCAGCACTTGCAAGGGCACTCGTTGGTGAAGAGGAGGAGTCATTCTAGTTGCGCCTCGTGCTGCGAACATGGTTATTCGCACGAAGGAGGGGCTTTGCCTTAATATTACAGTGTAATAACTGTTTTTTGATTATTTATTAATTAATCATTGTTTTATGTTTTTTTTATAATGTTTTAATGTTTCTTAACTGTTTTTTAAAATCCGATGAGAAATCGTTTAACAATAAATTTGACCATAAACAATAGTACAAAGTAACAACATAGAGAGTTGTTCTAAAAAACACTTTACAACATAATTATTATTAACTATTAAATTCAAATTCTAAAACTAGTGAACACACCATAACCATATTATAAAAAAATAAAAAATTTAAATTTAAATTATTTACTTAAGTGGAAAAATTATGTACAAAATTTTAAAATAATAATAACGGTCATATGGAGAATGTTTTATCGTTCCTCTTCTTTCATTTATATTAATATTGATATAAGAATATGAAAACATAATACTATTATTGAAGTGAAAACTTAACCCACACACGTCGGTCTTAACCCGAGGGTACCGTGTGAACAAGTTGTCGGCCTTCATAAGCCCTAACCCATGTCATGTCATATAAAAGGGGCAAATCAGTAGTCTCGACGGGAGGGTGTAGGAGACTCAAGAAACAGAGAGGATTCAAGGACACGAACTTCTTCTCGTGGCTCACTGTTTTTCCTTAAAAGAGAGAGACGTCTAATCTGTAAAAGGATTGGCTGCAATGGCCGCGTTTTACTCTGCCATTGGAAAGCGAGCACGCAGGGAAAATGAGGATCCAGAGAACAATGACTCTGGAAATAAGAGGCGGAACTGTGGCACTGGTAGAGAGCGAACTCTGCCTGGCGCTGACAGTACGGTATATCGCATACTATGCCCTGTTAATGTTGTAGGAAGTGTTATAGGAAAGGCGGGTAAAGTTATAAAATCTATGAGTCGAGAGACGCGTTCGAAGATCAAAGTTATAGATGCTGTTCCAGGCGTTGATGATCGCGTGATAGTAATCTTCAGCTCACCGTCAGGCAACGACAAGGAGAAGGATTGCAATGAGAATGAAGTTGAAGTTGAACCTGTGTGTCCTGCTCAGGATGCTCTTCTTAGAGTGCATTCTGTTATTGTTCAACAATCTTCTGGCAGAGATAATGATGACGCCGACAAAAAGAGACAACACAATGCTCGGTTGCTGGCTGCTAACAGCCAGATTGGAGTTTTGATTGGAAAAGGTGGAAATAACATTCAGAAGTTGAGGAGCGAATCCGGGGCACAAATTCAGATACGGCCAAAAGATGAGTTGCCAGGCTGTGCTTTTAGTTTTGGTGAAGTCGTTGCCATATCTGGAGATGCAACCGCTGTCAAGAAAGCACTTTATGCAGTTTCAGCTTTTCTGTATAAACACCCAGCTAAGGAGCAAATTCCTTGGACTGATATTTTATCTGCAACGAACCCAACCTCACTCCTTCCTTCTGCTGTGCCCGCATTATTTACTCCGCCAAATTATGTTCCACAACGAGATTCGCTGTTTGCTCATCACAGTTCAGGTGCTCCAAGAGTAAATGCTATTTATGCCTCGGGCCATTTACCTGCACTGGGAGGATATGGAAGTGAAGCTCGAAGTTCAATATGGCCTCTTACTTACAACCCTGGTCATCCCATTGCTCCAAAATATGGGAATTCTGCTGTTGAGAAAAGTGGGGAGGAGTTTTGTATTCGAATAGTATGCCCAAATGATAAAATTGGAGGTGTGATTGGTAAGGGCGGCAATAGTATCAAAAGCATGAGGAAAGACACAGGGGCAAGTATTAAGGTTGAAGACCCACAATCAGAATCAGATGAACGTGTAATCGTAGTTTCTTCCACGGAGTTGGCTAATGATGGTGTTTCACCTACCCTTGAGGCTGTTCTTCAATTGCAAGGAAAGACTTGTAGTGACAATGACAATGATGGTGGTGGCATTTGTACAAGGCTTCTTGTTCCGTCAAAGCACATTGGTTGCCTTCTTGGTAAAGGTGGCAACATCATCAGTGAGATGCGGAAGCACAGTGGAGCAAATATTCGCATATTTCGCAAAGAGGAGCGACCAAAATATGCCTCCCAAAATGAGGAGCTCGTTCAGGTTACTGGAGACCCCAGTGTTGCTAGAGATGCACTCATCCAAATTACAAAAAGGCTGAGGGAAAATGTTTTCAAAGATATGTATGGTACTACCAACACTCACACTCTGCTTCCTTTGTCTTCTAGTCGATCTGTGCGCAGTGCGATTCCTCTTTCAAATTATGGTAGTAGGCAATACGATCTAGGATTTTCACGGTAAATTAGGTGCTCCATTGTAAAATATGGTTTATTATTTTTTTTTAATTCATTTTCTAGATACATATTATATTATATACTCGATAAGCATATAAATTTATTAGGTTAATGAAATAAACTGATGAAATTTACGATATATTTTTATATGTGTAATCAAAAAAATTTAGAATAATTTGTTTCCTATTTTATTTATAAAATGTTATATAAAATTATATTTTATAAATAATTTTTAAAAATTAGAGATTGAAAAACTAATTACAATTTCCCATAGATGAAATTTCTTTCCTTTTCAACAATGTTATTGTATATACGGATTGGCTATTTATTTTGTATCTTAGTTATGATTATAATTTAAAGAAAAATGTTTTTTTTTTAACATTTGATTTAGATATATATCATGTCGGTGCATATATATAGATGCTCGTGGCAAGTATGTCCCTGTATATCATGTCGGTGCATATATATAGATGCTCGTGGCAAGTATGTCCGTGGAAAATAGATGAACTCCTATTTTTGGATCACAGCAGGAGTGATCAGAGTCTATTTCTAGACTATTAGTCAAAAATAGAAAGGTCAAATATTATTGTCTCATAATAATATTTAGACTATAAAATTTATCTTATCCTCTTGGAGCACTTCAGTTTGAGCTACAGATGTGGCACATGCAGTTGTCAAAAGGAAATACACTTTCTTTGTGGGTCAATTGAGCTATTTCATGTAGGACTTCAGTTAGAACTCATGTGGTTGAGTTCTATGGAGTTGGATGAGAAGTTAATGGAGTTGTGTTCAGTTTGACTTAGTTGAACTAGTTGTATTTAGTCTAACTAGCCAATAGACTAAGTGATGAGTTGTGTGAATTAGTTATTATTTAATTCACTAATTATTAACTCATAATGCAACTGAAGAATACATCAGTTAACTCAGTGCATGTACAGTTCAGTGGAGACAGGTGTTAGAGGTTGAGATTGCTATCAGTTGTGACTATAGTTGTGCATGAGATCTTGCACAATGGATTGAGTATGCCCATGAGAATTGCATATGCCCAGTGATATAGCCTGTGCTCAAGTGATTTCTAGTGTGAGTGATTTTCCAAGGTAAATAGAACTTGGAATGAGTTTGGATTCATTCATTCTCTTGTAGGATTGTGCAGTGGAGGCAGGCAAAGCAGCGAGGGAGATTTGGAGATCAGATCTGAGCTGTATTGTGTATAACAGGTGGAAATTGTACTGAGCACTTGTGAGGAGCATTGTACTATGTTTGTTACATGTTCTCAATCATTAATATATAGATAGTGTGGGGTTTTCAGCTGTATGCTTTCCCCGGGTTACATACTCTGTTAATGTGTGCATGCGATTGATGTTTCATTATTTTTGATGCTGCTAAATTGATGATCAACATAGAGGAGCTTATGTATTGTGCATGTAGTCCGCAATAGTGCATGATTAGGATAATCTTTGTTGGGTATGTGTTTATTTTTCAAAATTGCTACATGGTATTGGAGCCAGTTGTTTTGTAGAAGAAGTTCTACATGATATCAGTGTTGTATTGATCATCAGATCTATGATTCAGAAAGTGTTTACATTTTATTTCTTCAGGCAGAGTCTGTGATCGGGCCAGGTAGCCTCTGGATTCATCCTTCTTTTGGAAGGTGAGATATCCAATGAATTCCCATACAGTCAATCTCTCTACGAGAAATACTTTGTTTTCACGAATTTTAGATCAGAAGTGGTTGAGTTTTGCGCTGGTGTAATGGCGTTCAAGAATAAAGTCAGAAACATTAGGTGTGAGAATGGAGACAGTATGCCCCAGTATCTCACGAAGTTCACCCAATGCCGGGATGAGCTGGGAAGTGTGGGGGTAACTGTTGAGGATGAGGATATGGTGATTCTAGCACTCCTTGGCCTTCCTAAGAGTTGGCATAGCTAACATGACTCGGTGAATGGAAGGGAGAAATTGCCAGGATGGGAGAGACTTTGGTCGAATCTTGTGCAAGAGGAGATCAGACGGCGCACCAGAGACAGTTGTTCATCTATGCATGATGAGGAGAACTGTGCCTTAGCGAGTAAGGTGAAGAAGGGGAAGGGGAAGGTTTCTCTTTCCAAATCCAGTTGTTCCAATGATGGGAAGAAGGTTGAGAAGTCGAACGTGCGATGCTTTCGTTGTCATGAGTTGGGCCATTATGATACTTATTGCCCAAAGAAGAAGTCCAAGAAGGGATCCGGGGAAGGATCTGAAGGTGAGGCACTCGCTTCACAATTTGAGTTGGATTTCACACTCTTAGCATGCATGGTTGCATCCATGATGGAAAGTGGTTGGTTTCTTGACAGTGGGGCTTCTTTCCACATGACCGGTGACTAAAGTTTGTTCAGTACTTTGGAGGAGAAATATCTCCAGATACTCATAGGAATGGGTAATGATGAGAAGTATAGTGTCTCAGGTGTAGGCACGGTTATCTTTCAGAGGGAGCATGGAGCTCAGCTTACCTTAACCGATGTCAAGTATGTACCAAGACTGAAGAGAAACTTGGTGTCGATTGCGTTGCTGGAAGACAAAGGCTATGATGTAGTCTTCAGTAAGGGAAAGGTTTTCCTTAGACACATCATCAGTAGACAGGTGAAGCAGATTGATTCAAGATGCATGCAAAGCCTTGAGCAGCGAGGCAACTGATAGAGCCTTGGTGGTTGAGAGGGAGCGTATATTACCTCTCAACATGTAGAGCTAGAAGAAGTCTTAGAAAATTGTGGAGGAGCCATGATTGATGCAGCAGCTTCAGGAGGTTGTGGATCAGCCAAAACAAGGGAAGCTGAGAGGAGATCGAGTAGAGACATGTACTCATGCAGAGACCTCCAGTAGGGGGAAACTTTGATCCAGGTGGGCTGAGGGATCACATGCAGCCATACCTCCAGGTAGGAGGTGGGGTGATGTGGATTGATCGTGCCAAGGAGGAGGGGCAGGATTCTTGAGGTAACCAACCTCTTGGATGAGACCTTGCTACGGGACCCCAATGTGTAGTAGCAGGAACTGACTGATTGGGTAGAGACAGATGCGGATGGAGCGGCAGAAAAAGTGACAGTGCAGGTAATGCCAAGACAACGCATAGCATGCAGGTTGCAGCAATGCTAGAGGCTAAAGTGTTTTGCACAGTGCTAGGTGGCACAGAGAGGTGTGCAATGGTGCAAGATGCATGAAGATGTTGCAGTGGCGCATATGTCAGAGGGGGAGCACTTGTCAGCAGCAGGTAGAGCTTCAGCATCAGAGTATGTTCCTAGCCCAATAGAGTGGTCAGTTGGGAGTGTTTTTGTTCCAAGTGTTGTTGGAGCAAGTGGAGTGGAGAATCATGTTGCATGCAGAACATTCCAGAGTTATAGGATAAGGGTTGCAGATAATCCATAATCTTGTTGAGAGGGAGTGTTGAAAATGCAACAAGATGATGGAGCATAGTGGAAAGGAGTCGCCTTCACTAAGTGGGCCCGTAGGTAAATTCTGGCGCAAAGTCTATTTTTAGACATATGGATCATGGTCTATGAGTTGCAGGATGCTGGTTATGGATGATTGGTCATGTTGGGAAAAATACATGGACTTCTATTTTTGGATCGCAGCAGGAGTGATCAGAGTCTATTTTTAGACTGTTAGTTAAAAATAGAAAAGTCAAATATTATTGTCTCATAATAATATTTAGACTATAAACTTTATCTTATCCTCTTACAGCACTTCAGTTTGAGATGCAGATGTGGCACATGCAGCTGTTAGAAGGAAAAACGCTTTCTTTTTGGGTTAGTTGAGCTCTTGCATGCAGGACTTCAGTTAGAACTCATGTGATTGAGTTCTGTGGAGTTGGATGAGCAGTTAATGGAGTTGTGTTCAGTTTAACTTAGTTGAACTAGTTGTATTTAGTCTAACTGGCCAATAGACTAAGTGATGAGTTGTGTGAATTAGTTATTAATTAATTCACTAATTATTATCTCATAATGCAACTGAGGAATACATCAGTTAACTCAGTGCATCTACAGTCCAGCGGAGACAGGTGTTAGACGTTGAGATTGTTATTAGTTGTGACTATAGTTGTGCATGAGATCTTGCACAATCAAAGGATTGAGTATGCCCATGAGAATTGCATATGCCCAGTGATATAGCCTGTGCTCCCGTGATTTCCAGTGTGAGTGATTTTCCAAGGTAAATAGAACTTGGAACGAGTTTGGATTCATTCATTCTGTTGCAGGATTGTGCAGTGGAGGCATGCAAAGCAGCGGGGGAGATTTGGAGATCAAATCTGAGTTGTATTGTGTGTAATAGGTGGAGATAGTACTGAGCACTTGTGAGGAGCATTGTACTATGTTTGTTACATGTTCTTAGTCATTAATATACAGATAGTGTGGAGTTTTCAACTGTATGCTTTCCCCGGGTTACATACTATGTTAATATGTGCATGCGATTGATGTTTCAATATTTTTATGCTGCTAAATTGATGATCAGCGTAGAGGAGCTTATGTATTATGAATGTATTCCGCAATAATGCATGATCAGGATAATCTCTGTTGAATATGTGTTTATTATTCAAAATTTCTACAAATTCCATTGCAGGGAATTTTATAACATTTTAACATATGTATTCTCTATACACATAAAGAGTATGCCATAATTAGTGAGCTCTATAGTTAACAGAAGCTGCCAAAATTTACAGTTTCAGACATATAATGAAAAGACATGTTCTCTGGAACTCAATCATAAGCATTTAGCTTATCACATGCAATCCCCATATTAATGCCATTATTCAAGAATAAGAGTGACAAGATTTCTTGAGACAAAATAAGCTAGGATACCAACATTTTAAAGGGGTAGTTTTAGTTATTGTTTTGTAACATAATATAATTTTTAGATACGAGTTCATAAGAAAATAGAGAAAATGCAATTACAATGAGTCAAAGGAACAATATACTAGTTAGCTCTTGTCAAGTTGTTGACGCCTGCCCATGGATTCAAGTGTTCCAGATTCTCATAATTAGGGTTTTGCTCAATATATTTTTGAGGATTGAGATAAATCTAAATTAGCAATTCAAACAATGTATACGAGAATCAATATTTAAAGAGAGGCATCACACCCTCGAACAAGTGGAAAACTTTATTTCTTTGCCATCATAGACAAGAGGTAGAAATCATACATGTAATATTACCTACAATTCGATATACATAATTTGTATACTTTTTTTTGCATAAAATCATTAGAGGAGAGCATGTCCACAACAAGGTATCACTGGGAAAATAAAGCTTACCTCACACAACAAAGACCAAGAAATTTGCATGAAGAAACAGGTTGGCCTGAAATCATGAATTGTCAAACAACATAACGACCAATTTTCATAGAAAATAGAAACAAGAACCCATCGCCAAATACATGGAAGAAAAAAACAAAAGCACTGGTTTAAATCAAATCCTGATAAACGTAGGATAAGCCCCGTGCCCAAGCCCAAATATTCAACGCGCCCCACTTTATCCATCCACAACTTGGCTTCTTCATTATAATCAACTTGTTCGGATGCAGGAACAATCGTTGGTGAAAGAGGAGCCATTCAGCACTTGCAAGGGCACTCGTTGGTGAAGAGGAGGAGTCATTCTAGTTGCGCCTCGTGCTGCGAACATGGTTATTCGCACGAAGGAGGGGCTTTGCCTTAATATTACAGTGTAATAACTGTTTTTTGATTATTTATTAATTAATCATTGTTTTATGTTTTTTTTATAATGTTTTAATGTTTCTTAACTGTTTTTTAAAATCCGATGAGAAATCGTTTAACAATAAATTTGACCATAAACAATAGTACAAAGTAACAACATAGAGAGTTGTTCTAAAAAACACTTTACAACATAATTATTATTAACTATTAAATTCAAATTCTAAAACTAGTGAACACACCATAACCATATTATAAAAAAATAAAAAATTTAAATTTAAATTATTTACTTAAGTGGAAAAATTATGTACAAAATTTTAAAATAATAATAACGGTCATATGGAGAATGTTTTATCGTTCCTCTTCTTTCATTTATATTAATATTGATATAAGAATATGAAAACATAATACTATTATTGAAGTGAAAACTTAACCCACACACGTCGGTCTTAACCCGAGGGTACCGTGTGAACAAGTTGTCGGCCTTCATAAGCCCTAACCCATGTCATGTCATATAAAAGGGGCAAATCAGTAGTCTCGACGGGAGGGTGTAGGAGACTCAAGAAACAGAGAGGATTCAAGGACACGAACTTCTTCTCGTGGCTCACTGTTTTTCCTTAAAAGAGAGAGACGTCTAATCTGTAAAAGGATTGGCTGCAATGGCCGCGTTTTACTCTGCCATTGGAAAGCGAGCACGCAGGGAAAATGAGGATCCAGAGAACAATGACTCTGGAAATAAGAGGCGGAACTGTGGCACTGGTAGAGAGCGAACTCTGCCTGGCGCTGACAGTACGGTATATCGCATACTATGCCCTGTTAATGTTGTAGGAAGTGTTATAGGAAAGGCGGGTAAAGTTATAAAATCTATGAGTCGAGAGACGCGTTCGAAGATCAAAGTTATAGATGCTGTTCCAGGCGTTGATGATCGCGTGATAGTAATCTTCAGCTCACCGTCAGGCAACGACAAGGAGAAGGATTGCAATGAGAATGAAGTTGAAGTTGAACCTGTGTGTCCTGCTCAGGATGCTCTTCTTAGAGTGCATTCTGTTATTGTTCAACAATCTTCTGGCAGAGATAATGATGACGCCGACAAAAAGAGACAACACAATGCTCGGTTGCTGGCTGCTAACAGCCAGATTGGAGTTTTGATTGGAAAAGGTGGAAATAACATTCAGAAGTTGAGGAGCGAATCCGGGGCACAAATTCAGATACGGCCAAAAGATGAGTTGCCAGGCTGTGCTTTTAGTTTTGGTGAAGTCGTTGCCATATCTGGAGATGCAACCGCTGTCAAGAAAGCACTTTATGCAGTTTCAGCTTTTCTGTATAAACACCCAGCTAAGGAGCAAATTCCTTGGACTGATATTTTATCTGCAACGAACCCAACCTCACTCCTTCCTTCTGCTGTGCCCGCATTATTTACTCCGCCAAATTATGTTCCACAACGAGATTCGCTGTTTGCTCATCACAGTTCAGGTGCTCCAAGAGTAAATGCTATTTATGCCTCGGGCCATTTACCTGCACTGGGAGGATATGGAAGTGAAGCTCGAAGTTCAATATGGCCTCTTACTTACAACCCTGGTCATCCCATTGCTCCAAAATATGGGAATTCTGCTGTTGAGAAAAGTGGGGAGGAGTTTTGTATTCGAATAGTATGCCCAAATGATAAAATTGGAGGTGTGATTGGTAAGGGCGGCAATAGTATCAAAAGCATGAGGAAAGACACAGGGGCAAGTATTAAGGTTGAAGACCCACAATCAGAATCAGATGAACGTGTAATCGTAGTTTCTTCCACGGAGTTGGCTAATGATGGTGTTTCACCTACCCTTGAGGCTGTTCTTCAATTGCAAGGAAAGACTTGTAGTGACAATGACAATGATGGTGGTGGCATTTGTACAAGGCTTCTTGTTCCGTCAAAGCACATTGGTTGCCTTCTTGGTAAAGGTGGCAACATCATCAGTGAGATGCGGAAGCACAGTGGAGCAAATATTCGCATATTTCGCAAAGAGGAGCGACCAAAATATGCCTCCCAAAATGAGGAGCTCGTTCAGGTTACTGGAGACCCCAGTGTTGCTAGAGATGCACTCATCCAAATTACAAAAAGGCTGAGGGAAAATGTTTTCAAAGATATGTATGGTACTACCAACACTCACACTCTGCTTCCTTTGTCTTCTAGTCGATCTGTGCGCAGTGCGATTCCTCTTTCAAATTATGGTAGTAGGCAATACGATCTAGGATTTTCACGGTAAATTAGGTGCTCCATTGTAAAATATGGTTTATTATTTTTTTTTAATTCATTTTCTAGATACATATTATATTATATACTCGATAAGCATATAAATTTATTAGGTTAATGAAATAAACTGATGAAATTTACGATATATTTTTATATGTGTAATCAAAAAAATTTAGAATAATTTGT
The DNA here is from genome assembly GCA_031772625.1 of Pinus tabuliformis. Lineage (NCBI taxonomy): Eukaryota > Viridiplantae > Streptophyta > Pinopsida > Pinales > Pinaceae > Pinus > Pinus tabuliformis. The sequence continues at coordinate 574,641,141 of CM062807.1, forward strand.
TTCCTATTTTATTTATAAAATGTTATATAAAATTATATTTTATAAATAATTTTTAAAAATTAGAGATTGAAAAACTAATTACAATTTCCCATAGATGAAATTTCTTTCCTTTTCAACAATGTTATTGTATATACGGATTGGCTATTTATTTTGTATCTTAGTTATGATTATAATTTAAAGAAAAATGTTTTTTTTTTAACATTTGATTTAGATATATATCATGTCGGTGCATATATATAGATGCTCGTGGCAAGTATGTCCCTGTATATCATGTCGGTGCATATATATAGATGCTCGTGGCAAGTATGTCCGTGGAAAATAGATGAACTCCTATTTTTGGATCACAGCAGGAGTGATCAGAGTCTATTTCTAGACTATTAGTCAAAAATAGAAAGGTCAAATATTATTGTCTCATAATAATATTTAGACTATAAAATTTATCTTATCCTCTTGGAGCACTTCAGTTTGAGCTACAGATGTGGCACATGCAGTTGTCAAAAGGAAATACACTTTCTTTGTGGGTCAATTGAGCTATTTCATGTAGGACTTCAGTTAGAACTCATGTGGTTGAGTTCTATGGAGTTGGATGAGAAGTTAATGGAGTTGTGTTCAGTTTGACTTAGTTGAACTAGTTGTATTTAGTCTAACTAGCCAATAGACTAAGTGATGAGTTGTGTGAATTAGTTATTATTTAATTCACTAATTATTAACTCATAATGCAACTGAAGAATACATCAGTTAACTCAGTGCATGTACAGTTCAGTGGAGACAGGTGTTAGAGGTTGAGATTGCTATCAGTTGTGACTATAGTTGTGCATGAGATCTTGCACAATGGATTGAGTATGCCCATGAGAATTGCATATGCCCAGTGATATAGCCTGTGCTCAAGTGATTTCTAGTGTGAGTGATTTTCCAAGGTAAATAGAACTTGGAATGAGTTTGGATTCATTCATTCTCTTGTAGGATTGTGCAGTGGAGGCAGGCAAAGCAGCGAGGGAGATTTGGAGATCAGATCTGAGCTGTATTGTGTATAACAGGTGGAAATTGTACTGAGCACTTGTGAGGAGCATTGTACTATGTTTGTTACATGTTCTCAATCATTAATATATAGATAGTGTGGGGTTTTCAGCTGTATGCTTTCCCCGGGTTACATACTCTGTTAATGTGTGCATGCGATTGATGTTTCATTATTTTTGATGCTGCTAAATTGATGATCAACATAGAGGAGCTTATGTATTGTGCATGTAGTCCGCAATAGTGCATGATTAGGATAATCTTTGTTGGGTATGTGTTTATTTTTCAAAATTGCTACATGGTATTGGAGCCAGTTGTTTTGTAGAAGAAGTTCTACATGATATCAGTGTTGTATTGATCATCAGATCTATGATTCAGAAAGTGTTTACATTTTATTTCTTCAGGCAGAGTCTGTGATCGGGCCAGGTAGCCTCTGGATTCATCCTTCTTTTGGAAGGTGAGATATCCAATGAATTCCCATACAGTCAATCTCTCTACGAGAAATACTTTGTTTTCACGAATTTTAGATCAGAAGTGGTTGAGTTTTGCGCTGGTGTAATGGCGTTCAAGAATAAAGTCAGAAACATTAGGTGTGAGAATGGAGACAGTATGCCCCAGTATCTCACGAAGTTCACCCAATGCCGGGATGAGCTGGGAAGTGTGGGGGTAACTGTTGAGGATGAGGATATGGTGATTCTAGCACTCCTTGGCCTTCCTAAGAGTTGGCATAGCTAACATGACTCGGTGAATGGAAGGGAGAAATTGCCAGGATGGGAGAGACTTTGGTCGAATCTTGTGCAAGAGGAGATCAGACGGCGCACCAGAGACAGTTGTTCATCTATGCATGATGAGGAGAACTGTGCCTTAGCGAGTAAGGTGAAGAAGGGGAAGGGGAAGGTTTCTCTTTCCAAATCCAGTTGTTCCAATGATGGGAAGAAGGTTGAGAAGTCGAACGTGCGATGCTTTCGTTGTCATGAGTTGGGCCATTATGATACTTATTGCCCAAAGAAGAAGTCCAAGAAGGGATCCGGGGAAGGATCTGAAGGTGAGGCACTCGCTTCACAATTTGAGTTGGATTTCACACTCTTAGCATGCATGGTTGCATCCATGATGGAAAGTGGTTGGTTTCTTGACAGTGGGGCTTCTTTCCACATGACCGGTGACTAAAGTTTGTTCAGTACTTTGGAGGAGAAATATCTCCAGATACTCATAGGAATGGGTAATGATGAGAAGTATAGTGTCTCAGGTGTAGGCACGGTTATCTTTCAGAGGGAGCATGGAGCTCAGCTTACCTTAACCGATGTCAAGTATGTACCAAGACTGAAGAGAAACTTGGTGTCGATTGCGTTGCTGGAAGACAAAGGCTATGATGTAGTCTTCAGTAAGGGAAAGGTTTTCCTTAGACACATCATCAGTAGACAGGTGAAGCAGATTGATTCAAGATGCATGCAAAGCCTTGAGCAGCGAGGCAACTGATAGAGCCTTGGTGGTTGAGAGGGAGCGTATATTACCTCTCAACATGTAGAGCTAGAAGAAGTCTTAGAAAATTGTGGAGGAGCCATGATTGATGCAGCAGCTTCAGGAGGTTGTGGATCAGCCAAAACAAGGGAAGCTGAGAGGAGATCGAGTAGAGACATGTACTCATGCAGAGACCTCCAGTAGGGGGAAACTTTGATCCAGGTGGGCTGAGGGATCACATGCAGCCATACCTCCAGGTAGGAGGTGGGGTGATGTGGATTGATCGTGCCAAGGAGGAGGGGCAGGATTCTTGAGGTAACCAACCTCTTGGATGAGACCTTGCTACGGGACCCCAATGTGTAGTAGCAGGAACTGACTGATTGGGTAGAGACAGATGCGGATGGAGCGGCAGAAAAAGTGACAGTGCAGGTAATGCCAAGACAACGCATAGCATGCAGGTTGCAGCAATGCTAGAGGCTAAAGTGTTTTGCACAGTGCTAGGTGGCACAGAGAGGTGTGCAATGGTGCAAGATGCATGAAGATGTTGCAGTGGCGCATATGTCAGAGGGGGAGCACTTGTCAGCAGCAGGTAGAGCTTCAGCATCAGAGTATGTTCCTAGCCCAATAGAGTGGTCAGTTGGGAGTGTTTTTGTTCCAAGTGTTGTTGGAGCAAGTGGAGTGGAGAATCATGTTGCATGCAGAACATTCCAGAGTTATAGGATAAGGGTTGCAGATAATCCATAATCTTGTTGAGAGGGAGTGTTGAAAATGCAACAAGATGATGGAGCATAGTGGAAAGGAGTCGCCTTCACTAAGTGGGCCCGTAGGTAAATTCTGGCGCAAAGTCTATTTTTAGACATATGGATCATGGTCTATGAGTTGCAGGATGCTGGTTATGGATGATTGGTCATGTTGGGAAAAATACATGGACTTCTATTTTTGGATCGCAGCAGGAGTGATCAGAGTCTATTTTTAGACTGTTAGTTAAAAATAGAAAAGTCAAATATTATTGTCTCATAATAATATTTAGACTATAAACTTTATCTTATCCTCTTACAGCACTTCAGTTTGAGATGCAGATGTGGCACATGCAGCTGTTAGAAGGAAAAACGCTTTCTTTTTGGGTTAGTTGAGCTCTTGCATGCAGGACTTCAGTTAGAACTCATGTGATTGAGTTCTGTGGAGTTGGATGAGCAGTTAATGGAGTTGTGTTCAGTTTAACTTAGTTGAACTAGTTGTATTTAGTCTAACTGGCCAATAGACTAAGTGATGAGTTGTGTGAATTAGTTATTAATTAATTCACTAATTATTATCTCATAATGCAACTGAGGAATACATCAGTTAACTCAGTGCATCTACAGTCCAGCGGAGACAGGTGTTAGACGTTGAGATTGTTATTAGTTGTGACTATAGTTGTGCATGAGATCTTGCACAATCAAAGGATTGAGTATGCCCATGAGAATTGCATATGCCCAGTGATATAGCCTGTGCTCCCGTGATTTCCAGTGTGAGTGATTTTCCAAGGTAAATAGAACTTGGAACGAGTTTGGATTCATTCATTCTGTTGCAGGATTGTGCAGTGGAGGCATGCAAAGCAGCGGGGGAGATTTGGAGATCAAATCTGAGTTGTATTGTGTGTAATAGGTGGAGATAGTACTGAGCACTTGTGAGGAGCATTGTACTATGTTTGTTACATGTTCTTAGTCATTAATATACAGATAGTGTGGAGTTTTCAACTGTATGCTTTCCCCGGGTTACATACTATGTTAATATGTGCATGCGATTGATGTTTCAATATTTTTATGCTGCTAAATTGATGATCAGCGTAGAGGAGCTTATGTATTATGAATGTATTCCGCAATAATGCATGATCAGGATAATCTCTGTTGAATATGTGTTTATTATTCAAAATTTCTACAAATTCCATTGCAGGGAATTTTATAACATTTTAACATATGTATTCTCTATACACATAAAGAGTATGCCATAATTAGTGAGCTCTATAGTTAACAGAAGCTGCCAAAATTTACAGTTTCAGACATATAATGAAAAGACATGTTCTCTGGAACTCAATCATAAGCATTTAGCTTATCACATGCAATCCCCATATTAATGCCATTATTCAAGAATAAGAGTGACAAGATTTCTTGAGACAAAATAAGCTAGGATACCAACATTTTAAAGGGGTAGTTTTAGTTATTGTTTTGTAACATAATATAATTTTTAGATACGAGTTCATAAGAAAATAGAGAAAATGCAATTACAATGAGTCAAAGGAACAATATACTAGTTAGCTCTTGTCAAGTTGTTGACGCCTGCCCATGGATTCAAGTGTTCCAGATTCTCATAATTAGGGTTTTGCTCAATATATTTTTGAGGATTGAGATAAATCTAAATTAGCAATTCAAACAATGTATACGAGAATCAATATTTAAAGAGAGGCATCACACCCTCGAACAAGTGGAAAACTTTATTTCTTTGCCATCATAGACAAGAGGTAGAAATCATACATGTAATATTACCTACAATTCGATATACATAATTTGTATACTTTTTTTTGCATAAAATCATTAGAGGAGAGCATGTCCACAACAAGGTATCACTGGGAAAATAAAGCTTACCTCACACAACAAAGACCAAGAAATTTGCATGAAGAAACAGGTTGGCCTGAAATCATGAATTGTCAAACAACATAACGACCAATTTTCATAGAAAATAGAAACAAGAACCCATCGCCAAATACATGGAAGAAAAAAACAAAAGCACTGGTTTAAATCAAATCCTGATAAACGTAGGATAAGCCCCGTGCCCAAGCCCAAATATTCAACGCGCCCCACTTTATCCATCCACAACTTGGCTTCTTCATTATAATCAACTTGTTCGGATGCAGGAACAATCGTTGGTGAAAGAGGAGCCATTCAGCACTTGCAAGGGCACTCGTTGGTGAAGAGGAGGAGTCATTCTAGTTGCGCCTCGTGCTGCGAACATGGTTATTCGCACGAAGGAGGGGCTTTGCCTTAATATTACAGTGTAATAACTGTTTTTTGATTATTTATTAATTAATCATTGTTTTATGTTTTTTTTATAATGTTTTAATGTTTCTTAACTGTTTTTTAAAATCCGATGAGAAATCGTTTAACAATAAATTTGACCATAAACAATAGTACAAAGTAACAACATAGAGAGTTGTTCTAAAAAACACTTTACAACATAATTATTATTAACTATTAAATTCAAATTCTAAAACTAGTGAACACACCATAACCATATTATAAAAAAATAAAAAATTTAAATTTAAATTATTTACTTAAGTGGAAAAATTATGTACAAAATTTTAAAATAATAATAACGGTCATATGGAGAATGTTTTATCGTTCCTCTTCTTTCATTTATATTAATATTGATATAAGAATATGAAAACATAATACTATTATTGAAGTGAAAACTTAACCCACACACGTCGGTCTTAACCCGAGGGTACCGTGTGAACAAGTTGTCGGCCTTCATAAGCCCTAACCCATGTCATGTCATATAAAAGGGGCAAATCAGTAGTCTCGACGGGAGGGTGTAGGAGACTCAAGAAACAGAGAGGATTCAAGGACACGAACTTCTTCTCGTGGCTCACTGTTTTTCCTTAAAAGAGAGAGACGTCTAATCTGTAAAAGGATTGGCTGCAATGGCCGCGTTTTACTCTGCCATTGGAAAGCGAGCACGCAGGGAAAATGAGGATCCAGAGAACAATGACTCTGGAAATAAGAGGCGGAACTGTGGCACTGGTAGAGAGCGAACTCTGCCTGGCGCTGACAGTACGGTATATCGCATACTATGCCCTGTTAATGTTGTAGGAAGTGTTATAGGAAAGGCGGGTAAAGTTATAAAATCTATGAGTCGAGAGACGCGTTCGAAGATCAAAGTTATAGATGCTGTTCCAGGCGTTGATGATCGCGTGATAGTAATCTTCAGCTCACCGTCAGGCAACGACAAGGAGAAGGATTGCAATGAGAATGAAGTTGAAGTTGAACCTGTGTGTCCTGCTCAGGATGCTCTTCTTAGAGTGCATTCTGTTATTGTTCAACAATCTTCTGGCAGAGATAATGATGACGCCGACAAAAAGAGACAACACAATGCTCGGTTGCTGGCTGCTAACAGCCAGATTGGAGTTTTGATTGGAAAAGGTGGAAATAACATTCAGAAGTTGAGGAGCGAATCCGGGGCACAAATTCAGATACGGCCAAAAGATGAGTTGCCAGGCTGTGCTTTTAGTTTTGGTGAAGTCGTTGCCATATCTGGAGATGCAACCGCTGTCAAGAAAGCACTTTATGCAGTTTCAGCTTTTCTGTATAAACACCCAGCTAAGGAGCAAATTCCTTGGACTGATATTTTATCTGCAACGAACCCAACCTCACTCCTTCCTTCTGCTGTGCCCGCATTATTTACTCCGCCAAATTATGTTCCACAACGAGATTCGCTGTTTGCTCATCACAGTTCAGGTGCTCCAAGAGTAAATGCTATTTATGCCTCGGGCCATTTACCTGCACTGGGAGGATATGGAAGTGAAGCTCGAAGTTCAATATGGCCTCTTACTTACAACCCTGGTCATCCCATTGCTCCAAAATATGGGAATTCTGCTGTTGAGAAAAGTGGGGAGGAGTTTTGTATTCGAATAGTATGCCCAAATGATAAAATTGGAGGTGTGATTGGTAAGGGCGGCAATAGTATCAAAAGCATGAGGAAAGACACAGGGGCAAGTATTAAGGTTGAAGACCCACAATCAGAATCAGATGAACGTGTAATCGTAGTTTCTTCCACGGAGTTGGCTAATGATGGTGTTTCACCTACCCTTGAGGCTGTTCTTCAATTGCAAGGAAAGACTTGTAGTGACAATGACAATGATGGTGGTGGCATTTGTACAAGGCTTCTTGTTCCGTCAAAGCACATTGGTTGCCTTCTTGGTAAAGGTGGCAACATCATCAGTGAGATGCGGAAGCACAGTGGAGCAAATATTCGCATATTTCGCAAAGAGGAGCGACCAAAATATGCCTCCCAAAATGAGGAGCTCGTTCAGGTTACTGGAGACCCCAGTGTTGCTAGAGATGCACTCATCCAAATTACAAAAAGGCTGAGGGAAAATGTTTTCAAAGATATGTATGGTACTACCAACACTCACACTCTGCTTCCTTTGTCTTCTAGTCGATCTGTGCGCAGTGCGATTCCTCTTTCAAATTATGGTAGTAGGCAATACGATCTAGGATTTTCACGGTAAATTAGGTGCTCCATTGTAAAATATGGTTTATTATTTTTTTTTAATTCATTTTCTAGATACATATTATATTATATACTCGATAAGCATATAAATTTATTAGGTTAATGAAATAAACTGATGAAATTTACGATATATTTTTATATGTGTAATCAAAAAAATTTAGAATAATTTGTTTCCTATTTTATTTATAAAATGTTATATAAAATTATATTTTATAAATAATTTTTAAAAATTAGAGATTGAAAAACTAATTACAATTTCCCATAGATGAAATTTCTTTCCTTTTCAACAATGTTATTGTATATACGGATTGGCTATTTATTTTGTATCTTAGTTATGATTATAATTTAAAGAAAAATGTTTTTTTTTTAACATTTGATTTAGATATATATCATGTCGGTGCATATATATAGATGCTCGTGGCAAGTATGTCCCTGTATATCATGTCGGTGCATATATATAGATGCTCGTGGCAAGTATGTCCGTGGAAAATAGATGAACTCCTATTTTTGGATCACAGCAGGAGTGATCAGAGTCTATTTCTAGACTATTAGTCAAAAATAGAAAGGTCAAATATTATTGTCTCATAATAATATTTAGACTATAAAATTTATCTTATCCTCTTGGAGCACTTCAGTTTGAGCTACAGATGTGGCACATGCAGTTGTCAAAAGGAAATACACTTTCTTTGTGGGTCAATTGAGCTATTTCATGTAGGACTTCAGTTAGAACTCATGTGGTTGAGTTCTATGGAGTTGGATGAGAAGTTAATGGAGTTGTGTTCAGTTTGACTTAGTTGAACTAGTTGTATTTAGTCTAACTAGCCAATAGACTAAGTGATGAGTTGTGTGAATTAGTTATTATTTAATTCACTAATTATTAACTCATAATGCAACTGAAGAATACATCAGTTAACTCAGTGCATGTACAGTTCAGTGGAGACAGGTGTTAGAGGTTGAGATTGCTATCAGTTGTGACTATAGTTGTGCATGAGATCTTGCACAATGGATTGAGTATGCCCATGAGAATTGCATATGCCCAGTGATATAGCCTGTGCTCAAGTGATTTCTAGTGTGAGTGATTTTCCAAGGTAAATAGAACTTGGAATGAGTTTGGATTCATTCATTCTCTTGTAGGATTGTGCAGTGGAGGCAGGCAAAGCAGCGAGGGAGATTTGGAGATCAGATCTGAGCTGTATTGTGTATAACAGGTGGAAATTGTACTGAGCACTTGTGAGGAGCATTGTACTATGTTTGTTACATGTTCTCAATCATTAATATATAGATAGTGTGGGGTTTTCAGCTGTATGCTTTCCCCGGGTTACATACTCTGTTAATGTGTGCATGCGATTGATGTTTCATTATTTTTGATGCTGCTAAATTGATGATCAACATAGAGGAGCTTATGTATTGTGCATGTAGTCCGCAATAGTGCATGATTAGGATAATCTTTGTTGGGTATGTGTTTATTTTTCAAAATTGCTACATGGTATTGGAGCCAGTTGTTTTGTAGAAGAAGTTCTACATGATATCAGTGTTGTATTGATCATCAGATCTATGATTCAGAAAGTGTTTACATTTTATTTCTTCAGGCAGAGTCTGTGATCGGGCCAGGTAGCCTCTGGATTCATCCTTCTTTTGGAAGGTGAGATATCCAATGAATTCCCATACAGTCAATCTCTCTACGAGAAATACTTTGTTTTCACGAATTTTAGATCAGAAGTGGTTGAGTTTTGCGCTGGTGTAATGGCGTTCAAGAATAAAGTCAGAAACATTAGGTGTGAGAATGGAGACAGTATGCCCCAGTATCTCACGAAGTTCACCCAATGCCGGGATGAGCTGGGAAGTGTGGGGGTAACTGTTGAGGATGAGGATATGGTGATTCTAGCACTCCTTGGCCTTCCTAAGAGTTGGCATAGCTAACATGACTCGGTGAATGGAAGGGAGAAATTGCCAGGATGGGAGAGACTTTGGTCGAATCTTGTGCAAGAGGAGATCAGACGGCGCACCAGAGACAGTTGTTCATCTATGCATGATGAGGAGAACTGTGCCTTAGCGAGTAAGGTGAAGAAGGGGAAGGGGAAGGTTTCTCTTTCCAAATCCAGTTGTTCCAATGATGGGAAGAAGGTTGAGAAGTCGAACGTGCGATGCTTTCGTTGTCATGAGTTGGGCCATTATGATACTTATTGCCCAAAGAAGAAGTCCAAGAAGGGATCCGGGGAAGGATCTGAAGGTGAGGCACTCGCTTCACAATTTGAGTTGGATTTCACACTCTTAGCATGCATGGTTGCATCCATGATGGAAAGTGGTTGGTTTCTTGACAGTGGGGCTTCTTTCCACATGACCGGTGACTAAAGTTTGTTCAGTACTTTGGAGGAGAAATATCTCCAGATACTCATAGGAATGGGTAATGATGAGAAGTATAGTGTCTCAGGTGTAGGCACGGTTATCTTTCAGAGGGAGCATGGAGCTCAGCTTACCTTAACCGATGTCAAGTATGTACCAAGACTGAAGAGAAACTTGGTGTCGATTGCGTTGCTGGAAGACAAAGGCTATGATGTAGTCTTCAGTAAGGGAAAGGTTTTCCTTAGACACATCATCAGTAGACAGGTGAAGCAGATTGATTCAAGATGCATGCAAAGCCTTGAGCAGCGAGGCAACTGATAGAGCCTTGGTGGTTGAGAGGGAGCGTATATTACCTCTCAACATGTAGAGCTAGAAGAAGTCTTAGAAAATTGTGGAGGAGCCATGATTGATGCAGCAGCTTCAGGAGGTTGTGGATCAGCCAAAACAAGGGAAGCTGAGAGGAGATCGAGTAGAGACATGTACTCATGCAGAGACCTCCAGTAGGGGGAAACTTTGATCCAGGTGGGCTGAGGGATCACATGCAGCCATACCTCCAGGTAGGAGGTGGGGTGATGTGGATTGATCGTGCCAAGGAGGAGGGGCAGGATTCTTGAGGTAACCAACCTCTTGGATGAGACCTTGCTACGGGACCCCAATGTGTAGTAGCAGGAACTGACTGATTGGGTAGAGACAGATGCGGATGGAGCGGCAGAAAAAGTGACAGTGCAGGTAATGCCAAGACAACGCATAGCATGCAGGTTGCAGCAATGCTAGAGGCTAAAGTGTTTTGCGCAGTGCTAGGTGGCACAGAGAGGTGTGCAATGGTGCAAGATGCATGAAGATGTTGCAGTGGCGCATATGTCAGAGGGGGAGCACTTGTCAGCAGCAGGTAGAGCTTCAGCATCAGAGTATGTTCCTAGCCCAATAGAGTGGTCAGTTGGGAGTGTTTTTGTTCCAAGTGTTGTTGGAGCAAGTGGAGTGGAGAATCATGTTGCATGCAGAACATTCCAGAGTTATAGGATAAGGGTTGCAGATAATCCATAATCTTGTTGAGAGGGAGTGTTGAAAATGCAACAAGATGATGGAGCATAGTGGAAAGGAGTCGCCTTCACTAAGTGGGCCCGTAGGTAAATTCTGGCGCAAAGTCTATTTTTAGACATATGGATCATGGTCTATGAGTTGCAGGATGCTGGTTATGGATGATTGGTCATGTTGGGAAAAATACATGGACTTCTATTTTTGGATCGCAGCAGGAGTGATCAGAGTCTATTTTTAGACTGTTAGTTAAAAATAGAAAAGTCAAATATTATTGTCTCATAATAATATTTAGACTATAAACTTTATCTTATCCTCTTACAGCACTTCAGTTTGAGATGCAGATGTGGCACATGCAGCTGTTAGAAGGAAAAACGCTTTCTTTTTGGGTTAGTTGAGCTCTTGCATGCAGGACTTTAGTTAGAACTCATGTGATTGAGTTCTGTGGAGTTGGATGAGCAGTTAATGGAGTTGTGTTCAGTTTAACTTAGTTGAACTAGTTGTATTTAGTCTAACTGGCCAATAGACTAAGTGATGAGTTGTGTGAATTAGTTATTAATTAATTCACTAATTATTATCTCATAATGCAACTGAGGAATACATCAGTTAACTCAGTGCATCTACAGTCCAGCGGAGACAGGTGTTAGACGTTGAGATTGTTATTAGTTGTGACTATAGTTGTGCATGAGATCTTGCACAATCAAAGGATTGAGTATGCCCATGAGAATTGCATATGCCCAGTGATATAGCCTGTGCTCCCGTGATTTCCAGTGTGAGTGATTTTCCAAGGTAAATAGAACTTGGAACGAGTTTGGATTCATTCATTCTGTTGCAGGATTGTGCAGTGGAGGCATGCAAAGCAGCGGGGGAGATTTGGAGATCAAATCTGAGTTGTATTGTGTGTAATAGGTGGAGATAGTACTGAGCACTTGTGAGGAGCATTGTACTATGTTTGTTACATGTTCTTAGTCATTAATATACAGATAGTGTGGAGTTTTCAACTGTATGCTTTCCCCGGGTTACATACTATGTTAATATGTGCATGCGATTGATGTTTCAATATTTTTATGCTGCTAAATTGATGATCAGCGTAGAGGAGCTTATGTATTATGAATGTATTCCGCAATAATGCATGATCAGGATAATCTCTATTGAATATGTGTTTATTATTCAAAATTTCTACAAATTCCATTGCAGGGAATTTTATAACATTTTAACATATGTATTCTCTATACACATAAAGAGTATGCCATAATTAGTGAGCTCTATAGTTAACAGAAGCTGCCAAAATTTACAGTTTCAGACATATAATGAAAAGACATGTTCTCTGGAACTCAATCATAGGCATTTAGCTTATCACATGCAATCCCCATATTAATGCCATTATTCAAGAATAAGAGTGACAAGATTTCTTGAGACAAAATAAGCATTGATATCCATGCTGTGGCAAGTATTGCATTTGGTTTTCATAGGATTTTCGATTTTTACACATCCACAAATTTTTGATGTGCTAATTGGATAGAATATATATATAAATATATTTTTGTGTTTTAGTTATCTAATCAGATATAGTGGAACTTCACACCTTATGTTAGAAACTTCAATTTTAAATGAACCTTTGTATACATTTTGAATTTATATAAAAGTCTATTTAAAGTTCATAGCAACCTCTTTGAGAGAATATGTAAAACAAAATATAAATTTTGGTATTCATTACTACACATCTAATGTGTTTGAACCCCATTTAGGTAGTAGTAAGATCTTCATGCTAAAACTAATGTAGATAACATGCAAATGATTTTCGTACATATCGGAGAGAATGAATGTAAGTAAGAGCCAAAGGTTCTTGTCATTAATATATAGGGGTGTTTCATCTACTTACTCGGTGATGATATCCTAAACATTCTAGCATAAACTTCCTAATATACATTGGATTATAGACTCTATGGAATCTCTTATTCATATTTTAGTTATTAAGTAGGCTTGATATTGTTTGATTTCGTGGAGGGTAACCTAGAATAAATGGTACAACCCAATTTTTGTGCAACACTTATTGTCAATTGTGGAGAATCTAACACTTGAAACAGAGATGTAAACGAGGATATTCTTCATCTAGGCTTTGTTCCTGGAGCATATCCTATTCTTTTGACCTTTCTTGCTCCTTTTCTTCTTCCTCTTCACAATCTATGTAGAATAATTTCTTCTTAGCACACTTATGACCTTTAGTGTATTTGCTATCATAACTATAACAAAGCCCTTTTGCTCTTTTTTCTTCCAATTTTTGTGGTGTCAACCTTATAGGTTGTGGAAGACTAGGGGCAACTGCACTTCCGTCTTTATAGTTGTGAGTGGTATGCTTCCTGGTTGCCATAATTTTTCTTTCCATTTTTCTTGCTAACCTGAATGCCTTCTCTAATGAATCAGGTTCCCAAAGTCGAACATCATGTTGGATATTATCTTTTAAAGACCCTATGAACACATCAATCCTATGCTGCCCTGGAATATCTTTTACCCTTATGTTCAATTTTTGGAACTCCTCAATGTGCTCAATTATTGAACCCTTTTGTTTGAGACTTATCAATTGGCTAAAAATAGTGTTGCTTTTTGTATCCTCATAATGTGCTATAAATTCTTCCATAAAAATTGCCCAAGTGATAAATTGTTTACGAGAGCAAAGCCATTGATACCATACAAACTCATTTGGTTCCAAATATAAAGTTGCCAATATAAAGTTGCCATACGTACCTTTTGTATGTTTTGCACATTATTGAGATCGAGGAACTGCTCCATCTGTAATATCCATGTGGCAGGATCCTTGCCATCAAACTTCCTCATATCGATTTTTGGAATATGGTGGGTCTTCGATCCAACATTAGAGTCTATGGAATCATGATTAAAATTTCTTTTGTTCACATCATGAGTTTGCTTTACAACCTTTTCACCAATAGTAAGTATTTCTTGTAGAAAATTTGTCAAATCTGTCTTCAGATTATCCATCTTAGCTTCCATGCCCTTTATCTTATATTCCTCGCCATTTATCTTAGCATCAGTTAGCTTTTGTGAGCGTTACATTTGTTGCACTTGTTCTTGTAATTTTGATATATCATGTAGCATTTCTTCCTCTTCTTCATGAGTCATGCTAGAGCTTTCAGGTTCCTTACTAGGTGTTTGCATTTTCTTTCCTCGGGGCATCAGTTACCGATAATAATGCTTTACTATTCCCTTTGAATTCCTTCAAACCAAGCTTATGCAAAAATTAAAAAAAAAACTCCACACCTTTTTTTACTTTGTAGAAGCCTGATATTGAATCTGATGTATCTCTGTAATTTCAAATCATCCAGTTCTAAAATTGTGACCTATAGTATCCTTCTATGTCCTCTTTCCAATGCCACTAGTTTGATCCAAATTGGATTCTCCAAGAAAGAGTTATGCACAATCTCCCGCAGTGACCTGATTATAGAGTAGTTCAGTAGAGCGAACTTGTATGAAGTGCAACGTGTCACTATTTCAACCTTTGACTCTGAAAAATATATAAAAGAAAACAAAATCCCGTCCTCTTTCTGTACCTTCTTACGAAATTTCAATCTGATGCTCAGAAAGAAAGTTATGACGATCTTCCCCAGGTCACCTGTTTTGAGTGTAATCTAGGAGTCTGCAAAAAGACCAACTTCCTCAGATCATATCTCCGAAAATATCGTGCGAAAAGCTCTGAAATTCGGACCCAAAGTTCAACGCTCTTTCTTCTCAAAAGGGGTTTCTCTTGTGACTTCTGAAATGTCACAGAAAAGAAGTTATAGCGAAAATTCCACGATTTATTTGGAGCAGCGAAACCCTAGAATGCAAAGCTCTGATACCAAATGTTATGAAACCAGCTCAAGAAAGGATAGATCAACGCCTTAGAATTCATCCTCTTCGAGGGGGAAACCTCCTTTACGTTACAAAAATGAACAATTCTTCGATGATACAAATGACAAAACCTCCTTTCTATATATAGGAGTCTAAGGAGTCACAATATAATCCAGCCGACCTAACAATAATAATATAAAGCCACAAAAATAACAATAGAGGGATTCTATGGGCATATTAATAACAATATGAGGGAAATGGGGGCACAACATTATAAATAAGGGGTATAACTACCATAGTAATGGGGTAATCACTATTATTATAGGGACCCAACAATGAGATCATTGAATTTCCAATTTCCCTTCATTCCCATAAATCTATCGAACACATGAGTGCTGAAATCTACAAGGAAGAGAATTCTTGATGTGTATTTATGGTAGAATGTATTTATATTATAATGTTGTTAAATTGAGATTCATTACTTGAGTGATTCAAATTATATGTTTTTCCATTGGTATTGGGAATCATTACATGAGAACCCATTAACTATAATTATTCACCAATAATATCCACATGTTGTTATGTACTATAATGATGATTGTCCAGTATGATGTATAATGAGGATAAGGTTGAAGAAATGAATGAGGAGAAATCTCATTCAGGGGATGTGGAGGAAGGTTGTACTATACAAAAAGAAAATACAACAATATTGACAAATTTGGAAAAATTCTAATGAAGAACATGAAACATTAGCCATCTTCGATGAAAACACAAAATGTGAACTGTTTGAGCTGTCTTATTTCGCAGTTATTGCATATTGAACTGGTGGATTTGTGTCTTCTTGTATTGGTAATATGGAAGATCAAAATTACATACAACAATGTATACACACTTTTACCTTGAGGGAAAGTTTTGTGCAAAAGACCGTGAAGGAAGGAAGAGGCCTAGACTAGACTAACAAAGAGGGGGGTCCTAAGGACCAGAAAACATGAGCATTCCTTAGGGAGAGACTTAGGAAATATCAAGGAAATATCAAAGTAAAACCCATATAGAGTGTACAACTTAACCATTTGAAATCCCACCTTCAATAATGGTCGAGGGAATTATCTATTTTGCTTCGGAGTGCTTGGTTGGAATTTGGGTCAAATAGATTTTGAGGAGATAATATTTTTTTGGTTTTGTTGTTTGTTTTTTTTAAATGTATAATAAATTAAAAAGTATGATTTAATAATCTCCAAAAATCTAAAATAGACTGAAGAGGTATGTAATATGTATAGAGCTTAAAGAATTTATTTTTGAAATTAAGTCTTTCCTTGATGTTGTTGAGAAGTCAGAGCACACATATATTCTTCTAAGCACTTTTTATGCTTGTACATGTTACCTCCCATATGTCTTTCCATATGTACCTTGTACCTTGTTACCTGCCAATGTACCTTGTTACCTCCAAACTTGCAAGTTAATTGTTACCTTACAGATGAATAATTATTAGCCACTGAGACAACTATCAATGTTTCACCTGCCAAAGGTCCCAATGTTCAATAAAAAGCAATACCCATAGCAGCAACTCCACCTCCAGCTCCAGTCCTAGATCTTCTTGGTTATTTGATAGGTTTAGGAAATGCACTTGTCCTTGGAGATTAGTGAGCAATAGGCTCTGGGTGGGTATTAGTAGTCAATTCCATTTCATTTTGTAAAGAAAAAATGGAAAACAATTTCTTTATTGTTGTTAGATGTGAATTGTATTTACTATGATAAGCGTCAACCTAGTTAAAGAAACTTGTGATATTTGGTCAATGCTTTGTGTAGGCCTCAATTGCATGTTTTACTTGCATCAATAGTACGTGAAGGCCTTCGGATCAATGGGAAACATATATGGTGTGATGGTAAAATTTTTTAGAGCTTGAAGTTTAAGACTAAATCTTTTGGTCTTGTAGTTGCTGGACCTCTATAGGTGCAGTGCATAAGATGTGAAAATAGTTGAGATATTAGTTATATTTACTGTAAATATTGCTAGTTTAATACGATATAGATGCACATCTATTTTGAGTCCCTTTCTAAGTTTCATTCCTAGTAAATTAGGTACCACCATTACAGCCTGGGAGCTCAGCACACGCACCACTGCCAATGGTATTTTTTCAAAACATATCTCCTAGAATGGAGAACACTCTTTTGTATGTGGAAGTAAGAAATAATCACCAACTTGTTTGGTATTTTAATGATAATACTCCATTTGAAGTTTTGTTCACTGAGGATGGCAGGATCGATCGTGCAACATTTCTGGAGATAATAATGAATGCTAGGACAATTCCCTCTCCGCCACTCTGTCTGTGCCTTCAACTCTATTGGATTTTTAGGACTTTTGGAGCATAAGGATTGGGCAGGATGGATAAGTCCAAGAGATCAAAAGGGGAAGAGCAAGAGAACATAGATGATGATCATGTTTTCTCCATTGAAAAACTGCAGGAAATCCAGGATGAGCTTGAGAAGGTAAGTTATAATGCACTTTGAAAACTGCTTTTTGGGGTTATTTTATTTGATTTATTTATTTTTAAATTTGTTTTCTTCTCATATTTTTTGAGAACCTTTTTCCCATTCCTTTCTCTATGTATTATTTTTTTGATTTATTGGTGCATCTAAGGATTGATTGCATTTTTTCTTGCTCGTGGGCTACTTGAGAATGATTTTTTACAACCCTTAAGAGTGGGTTTGACGGAAAGAGTAGTTTTTTCAGCAAACCCACACTTCATCTTCATATTATTTCAGTCTTTTGGATATGGACATTTTGACTGGTTTACATATGTTGTTTTTCCAACAGTGTTGAGGAAATTGTTTGAAGGAAAAATTGAAACTAGAACGTCCTCAAATTAGTTATTTCGGTATTTTTGCCATATCCATTTATTGTTTGGGTGTGAGTTGGTAAAGCTCGGGGTTCAACAAATGTAATATTTTGTGAAATAGTTCTTGATCAGCTGGTTTCTTTGCTTTTGTTGAATTCACACTTGAAACATGTTTATAAATGTTCTTTGAAGATTTTTTCCTTTCTATTAAAAGGCTGCTATGGTTTTGAGAAATGAAATATTATTCTTACAATATGATCTTGATTGACAAAATGTCTGACATGAAAGATTTTTCTTCTGAAATATTTTAACAGAAACAATTGCTTTTTGTTTGTTTTTTTATCATAAAGAGGCTATTTTTTAATTATTAAAGGGCCTAAGATGAATTGGATAGTGATATCTTACATGTATTCTTCGAAATAAAAAGTAGAGTTCTGAAATGTCTAGGTTATCCTTTGTCAAAAGCATACAAAAATTGTAGATGTAGAACTATACAGTTAAAAAACCTTGAAGTCACTGAACTTGGAAAAACAATATCAGAATAAGTGATTACAATTTCAAATCCAGGTCTATGATCCCTGGGTGTTGGTTTCCTTTGCTTGCTTTAGCTAAGGATACAAAATAGAACCCTATACATATGCATTAAAGGCCAGAGAATGCATCCTCAAAGGAAGGGTGTGAAATTTGAAAATGTCCATGACATGCTACAATTGTTAGTTTTCACATCTTAGCTGAGGAATTTCTATCTCGTGAGCCAAAAATGCATGTATAATTAGTCCAATTTCCTTCCCATAACTAAGGTGGGAGGCCCATTCTATAGCCTAGTGTCAGGCGTGAGGATTTCTATCTGTGATCAAAGTTGAAATTTTGCATGTCTCCAAAAATAAAAATTAAAAACAATTGCAAGTGAAGAAATTAAATCCCTCTCAGCTCATCTTAGATCAATATTTAAAATTGATCTATGCTAGTTAAGTTCCAGTTGAATGTCTTGGTTATTCTTTAGCAGGAAAAAGTCATTCCATGCTGTAAAACCTTTTCCTCTTAGTGCAAGTAGACATGATCAGCGATTTGGGAAGTCACCTTGGGGAAGCCGTGTGCCACACTGAATAGATGGAAAAGCAAGAACAAAAATTGAACTATAAATCCTTCATCACCAAAGGTGAGATGAGGATGAAAGGGGCGAGATTGAGCTGATGGAGGAGAGAGTGGAAGTCGACCTCTGGGGCTAGGAAAGGAATTGAGATGGGGTAGTCGAAACTAGGCTAAATATAGAGTCGAGGAAGGAAGAGGCCTAGACTAGACTAACAAAGAGGGGCGTCCTAAGGGCCAAAAAACCTGACCATCCCTTAGGGAGAACCTTAGGAAATATCACAGTAAAACCCATATATAGTGTACAACTTAACCATTTGAATTCCCACCTTTAATAATGGTCGAGGACATTATCTATTGTGCTTCGGAGTGCTTGGTTGGAATTTGGGTCAAGTAATTTTTTAGGAGATAATATTTTTTTGGTTTTGTTGTTCGATTTTTTTTAAATGTATAATAAATTAAAAAATATGATTGAATAATCTCCAAAAATCTAAAACAGATAAACTACAACATTAAAATGAGTTGTATAAGTGCATCGGTGGTATGATGATTCAGTAAATTTTGGTCCTCTGATTAAAGGAAAGCTTGGAATTTGATGTTGTACAAAATGCTTTCCCTTTTTACACATAAAGTTCTGAAATGTTAAAAGTGACTAGTTTTGAATGTCATAAGTGACGGTGAAAAACTTTTGAAACTATAGATTTGAGGTATAAGTATTTAAGTTGTTATTAAAAAATTTCAACGAGTGCTCCAAATATAGGTGAAGTTAGATGATCTGTTAGGGCGCAATGCTTATTTCTTGTCAGGTACAAGTATTTAAGTTGTCTATAATAAATTTTAATGAGTCCCTTTAAACGAAGGTGAAGTTAGATGATCCGTTTGGGTGCAATGCCTATTTCTTGTCGCCATTCCTTGGTGGATTGACTAGAAATGAGATTCCTTGGAATTTGATGTTTTACAGGATTCTAAAATGGATAACAGAGGAGTGATAGGTTGTTTTAATGAAAAGGCTTCAGTTCATCTATCATTGTTTGAGATTTTTGCTTTGTATAGGTTTTGTTCTAGTATAAGTATTATATTTTATGCTTAGTTCAAGGAGTTTTCTTCCAATATGTCTAATAATAATATGTTTTTTTGGTAGTTGTCACACTCGACACTTCTTAAGTGGTAAGTAATATGTATAGAGCTTAAAGGATTTATTTTTCAAATTAAGTCTTTCCTTGATGTTGTTTAGAAGTCAGAGCACACATATATTCTTCTAAGCACTTTTTATGCTTGTACATGTTACCTCCCACATGTCTTTCCATATGTACCTTGTACCTTGTTACCTCCAAACTTGCAAGTAAACTGTTACCTTCCATATGAATAATTATCATCCATTGAGAAAAAAATCAATGTTTCACCTCCCAAAGGTCCCAATGTTCAATCAAAAGCAGTACCCATAGGAGCAACTCCACCCCCAGCTCTAGTCCTAGATCTTCTTGGTTATTTGATAGGTTTACGAAATGCACTTGTCCCTAGAGATTAGTGAGCAGTAGGCTCTGGGTGGGTATTAGATAGTCAATTCCATTTCATTTTGTAAGGAAAAAATGGAAAAAATTGGTTTTATTGTTGTTAGATGTGAATTGTATTTACTATGATAAGCGTCAACCTGGTTAAAGCAACTTGTGATATTTGGTTAATGCTTTGTGTAGGCCTCAATTGCATGTTTTACTTGCATCATCAGTACGTGAAGGCCTTTGGATCAATCGGAAACTTATATGGGGTGATGGCCAATTTTTTTACACCTTGAAGTTTAAGAATAAATCTTTTGGTCTTGTAGTTGCTAGACCTCTACATGTGCAATTCATAAGATGTGAAAATAGTTGAGATATTAGTTCTATTTACTCTAAATATTGCTAGTTTAATAGGATGTAGATGCACATCTATTTTGAGTCCTTTCTCTAAGTTTCATTCCTGGTAAATTAGGTGCCACCATTACAGCCTGGGAGCTCAGCACATGCACTGCTACCAATGGTATTGTTTCAAAACATATCTCCTAGAATGGAAAACACTCTTTTGCAGGTGGAAGTAAGAAATAATCAACAATTTGTTTGGTATTTTAATGATAATACTCCATTTGAAGTTTTGTTCACTGAGGATGGCAGGATTGAGCGTGCAACATTTCTGGAGGTAATAATGAATGCTAGGATCTAAATTTTAAGCTTTGTAAGTTTTCTTCATTGGTGATGGCATGATGGAGTGTGTAACATTTATGGAGGTAATAATGGATGCTAGGACAATTCCCTCTCCACCACTCTGTTTGTGCCTTCGTTTCTGTTGGATTTTTAGGACTTTTGGAGCATAATAGCTGGGCAGGATGGACAGGTCCAAGAGATGAAAAGGGGAAGAGGAAGAGCACATAGACGATGATCTTGTTCTCTCCATTGAAAAACTGCAGGAAATCTAGGATGAGCTTGAGAGGGTAAGTTCTGATGCACTTTGAAAACTGCTTTTTGGGATTATTTTATTTGATTTATTTATTTTTAAATTGGTTTTTTCTCATATTTTTTGATAACCTTTTTCCCATTCCTTTCCCTATGTATTATTTTTTTTATTTATTGGTGTATCTGTGGATAAATTGAATTTTTAGTTGTCCGTGGGCTGCTTGAGAATGATTTTTTACGACCGCCAAGAGTGGGTTTGAGGGAAAGAGTAGTTTTTTTAGTAAACCCACACTTCATCTTCATATTCTTTCAATCTTTTGGATATGCACATTTTTATTGATTTACATATGTTGTTTTTCCAACAGTGTCACGGAAATTGTTTGAAGGAAAAATTGAAACTAGAACGTCCTCAAATTAGTTATTTCGGTCTTTTTTCCATATTCATTTATTGTTTGGGTGTGAGTTGGTAAAGCTCAGGGTTCAACAAATGTAATATTTTGTGCAATAGTTCTTGATCAGCTGGTTTCTTGGCTTTTGTTGAATTCACACTTGAAACATGTTTATAAATGTTCTTTGAAGATTTTTTCCTTTCTATTAAAAGGCTGCTATGGCTTTGATAAATGAAATATTATTCTTACAAGATGATTTGATTGACAAAATGTCTGACACGAAAGATTTTTCTTCTGAAATTTTTTAACAGAAACAATAGCTTTTTGTTTGTTTGTTTATCATATAGGGGCTATCTTTTAATTATTAAAGGGCCTAAGATGAATTGGATAGCTAGACCTTACATGTATTCTTCAGAATAAAAAGTACAGTTGTGAAATGTCTAGGATATCCTTTGTCAAAAGTGTACAAAAATTGTAGATGTAGAACTATACAGTTAAAAAACCTTGAATTCACTGAACTCGAAAAAACAATATCAGAATAACTGATTACAATTTAAAATCCAGGTCTATGTTCCTTGGGTGTTGGTTTCCTTTGCTTGCCTTAGCTGAGGATACAAAATAGAATCCTGTATATATGCATTAAAGGCCAGAGAATGCATCCTCGAAGGAAGGGTGTGAAATTTGAAAATGTCCATGACGTGCTTCAGTTGTTATTTTTCACATCTTAGCTGAGGAATTTCTATCCCATGAGCCAAAAATGTACGTAGAATTAGTCCAATTTCCTTCCATAAGCTTCAGTGTTTTAAGAATTAACCTAATTTCCTGATCATTAAGCTGAGAGGCCCATTCTACAGCCTAGTGTGATGTGTAAGGATTTCTATCTATGATCAAAGTTGAAATTTTGCATGTCTCCAAAAATAAAAATTAAAAACAATTGCAAGTGAAGAAACTAAATCCCTCTCAGCTCATCTTAGATCCATATTTAAAATTGATCTAGGCTAGTTAGGTTCCAAAGGAATGTCTTGGTTATTCTTTAGTAGGAAAAAGTCATTCCATGCAGAAAAACTTTTTCCTCTCAGTGCAAGTGGACATGATCAATGATTCAGGCAGTCACCCTGGGGAAGCCTCGTGCCACATTAAATCGATGGAAAAGGAAGAACACAAATTGAACTATAATTCCTTCATCACCGGAGGTGAGATGAGGACTAAAGGGGCGAGACTGAGCTAATGGAGGAGAGAGTGGAAGCCGACCCCCGGGGCTAGGAAAGGATTTGAGACAGGGTAGTCGAAACTAGGCTAAGTATAGAGTCGAGGAAGGAAGAGGCCTAGACTACACTAACAAAGAGGGGGGCACTAAGTGCCAAAAAATTGACCATCCCTTAGGGAGAACCTTAGGAAATATCAAGGAAATATCGGAGTAAAACCATATAGAGTGTACAACTTAACCATTTGAAATCCCACCTTCAATAATGGTTGAGGGAATTATCTATTGTGCTTTGGAGTGCTTGGTTGGAATTTGGGTCAAATAATTTTTTAGGAGTAATATTTTTTTGGTTTTGTTGTTCGATTTTTAAATGTATAATAAATTAAAAAATATGATTGAATAATCTCCAAAAATCTAAAACAGATAAACTACAACATTAAAAGGAGTTGTATAATTGTATCAGTGGTATGATGATTCAGTAAATTTTGTTCATCTGATTAAAGGAAAGCTTCGAATTTGATGTTGTACAAAATGTTTTCCCTTTTTAAACAAAAAGTTTTGAATGTCAGAAGTGACAGGTGAAAAACTTTTGAAACTATAGATTTGAGGTATAAGTATTTAAGTTGTTATTAAAAAATTCAACAAGTGCTCCAAATAGAGGTGAAGTTAGATGATCTGTTGGGGTGCAATGCTTATTTCTTTTCAGGTATAAGTATTTAAGTTGTCTATAATAAATTTTAATGAGTCATTTTAAACAAAGGTGAAGTTAGATGATCTGTTTGGGTGCTATGCCTATTTCTTCTCACCATTCCTTGGTGGATTGACCGGAAATGATATTCCTTGGAATTTGATGTTTTACAGGGTTCTAAAATGGATAACAGAGAAGTGGTAAGTTATTTTAATGAAAAGGTTTCAGTTCATCTGTCATAGTTTGAGATGTTTGCATTTTTATAGGTTTTTCTAGTATAAGTATTATATTTTATGCTTAGTTCAAGGAGTTTTCTTCCAATATGTCTAATAATAATATGTTTTTTTTGTAGTTGTCACACTCAACACTTCTAAAGTGGTAAGTAATATGTATAGAGCTTAAAGAATTTATTTTTGAAATTAAGTCTTTCCTTGATGTTGTTGAGAAGTTAGAGCACACATATATTCTTCTAAGCACTTTTTATGCTTGTACACATTACCTCCCATATGTCTTTCCATATGTACCTTGTACCTTGTTACCTCGCAATGTACCTTGTTACCTCCAAACTTGCAAGTAAACTGTTACCTTCCATATGAATAATTATCAGCCACTTTGACAAAACCCAATGTTTCACCTGCCAAAGGTCCCAATGTTCAATCAAAAGCAGTACCCATAGCAGCAACTCCACCTCCAGGTCCTATCCTAGATATTCTTGGTTATTTGGTAGGTTTAGGAAATGCACTTGTCCCTAGAGATTAGTGAGCAGTAGGCTCTGGGTGGGTATTAGATAGTCAATTCCATTTCATTTTGTAAAGAACAAATGGAAAAAATTGGCTTTATTGTTGTTAGATGTGAATTGTATTTACCATGATAACTGTCAACCTGGCTAAAGCAACTTGTGATATTTGGTTAATGCTTTGTGTAGGCCTCAATTGCATGTTTTAAATGCATCATCAGTACGTGACGTCGTTCGAATCACTGGGAAACTTATATGGCGTGATGGTCAAATTTTTTACAGCTTGAAGTTTAAGAATAAATCTTTTGGCCTTGTAGCTGCTGGACCTCTCTAGGTGCAATTCATAAGATGTGAAAATAGTTGAGATATTAGTTCTATTTACTGTAAATATTGCTAGTTTAATAGGATGTAGATGCACATATATTTTGAGTCCTTTTTCTAAGTTTCATTCCTGGTAAATTAGGTGCCACCATTACAGCTTGGGAGCTTAGTACACAGACTGCTGCCAATGGTATTGTTTCAAAACATATCTCCTGGAATGGAAAACACTCTTTTGTAGGTGGAAGTAAGAAACAATCAACAACTTGTTTGGTATTTTAATGATAATACTCCATTTGATGTTTTGTTCACTTAGGATGGCAGGATCGAGCGTGCAACAATTTCTGGGGGTAATAATGAATGCTACGATCTAAATTCTAAGATTTGGAAGTTTTCTTCATTGGCGATGGCATGTTGGAGCGTGTAACATTTATGGAGGTAATAATGAATGCTAGGACAATTCCCTCTCTGCCACTCCGTCTGTGCCTTCGACTCTGTTGGATTTTTAGGACTTTTGGAGCATAAGGACAGGGCAGGATGGATGAGTCGAAGAGATCAAAAGGGGAAGAGGACGAGCATATAAACAATGATCTTGTTCTCTCCATTGAAAAACTACAGCAAATCCAAGATGAGCTTGAGAGGGTAAGTTTTGATGCACTTTGAAAACTTCTTTTTGGGGTTATTTTAGTTGATTTATTTCTTTTTAAATTGGTTTTTTTCTTATATTTTTTTAGAACCTTTTTCCCATTCCTTTCTCTATGTATTATTTTTTTGGTTTACTGGTGCATATGTGGATTCATTGAATTTTTGCTTGTCCATGGGCTACTTGAGAATGATTTTTTACAGTCGTTAAGAGTGGTTTTGTGGGAAAGGGTAGTTTTCTCAGTAAACCCATACTTCATCTTCATATTCTTTCAGTCTTTTGGATATGGACAATTTGATCGGTGTACATATGTTGTTTTTCCAACAGTTTCAGGGAAATTGTTTGAAGGAAAAATTGAAACTAGAACATCCTCAAATTAGTTATTTCGGTCTTTTTACCATATCCATTTATTGTTTGGGTGTGAGTTGGTAAAGCTCGGGGTTCAACAAATGTAATATTTTGTGCAATAGTTCTTGATTAGCTGGTTTCTTGGCTTTTGTTGAATTCACACTCGAAACATGTTTATAAATGTTCTTTGAAGATTTTTTCCTTTCTATTAAAAGGCTGCTATGGATTTGAGAAATGAAATATTATTCTTACAATATGATCTTGATTGTCAAAGTGTCTGACATGAAAGATTTTGCTTCTGAAATATTTTAACTGAAACAATTGCTTTTTATCTGTTTGTTTATCATAAAGGGGCTATTTTTTAACTATTAAAGGGCCTAAGATGAATTGTATAGCCATATCTTACATGTATTCTTCAAAATAAAAAGTACAGTTCTCAAATGTCTAGGTTATCCTTTGTCAAAAGCATACCAAAATTGTAGATGTAGAACTATACAGTTAAAAAACCTTGAATTCACTGATCTCAGAAACAATATCAGAATAAGTGATTACAATTTCAAATCTAGGTCTCTGATCCCTAGGTGTTGGTTTCCTTTGCTTGCATTAGCTGAGGATACAAAATAGAATCTTGTACAGATGCATTAAAGGTCAGAGAATGCATCCTCGAAGGAAGGGTGTGAAATTTGAAAATGTCCATGACATGCTTCAGTTGTTAGTTTTCACATCTTAGCTAAGGAATTTCTATCCCATGAGCCAAAAATGTATGTAGAATTAGTCCAATTTCCTTCCCATAAGCTCCCAATGTTTTGTGATATGTAAGGATTTCTATCTGTGATCAAAGTTGAAATTTTGCATGTCTCCAAAAATAAAAAATAAAAACAATTCCAAGTGAAGAAATTAAATCCCTCTTAGCTCATCTTAGATCCATATTTAAAATTGGTCTATGCTAGTTAATTTCCGGTTGAATGTCTTGGTTATTCTTTAGCGGGAAAAAGTCATTACATGTTGCAAAACATTTTCCTCTCAGTTTAAGTAGACATGATCAACGATTCAGGCAGTCACCCTGGGGAAGCCTTGTGCCACATTGAATAGATGGAAAAGGAAGAACACAAATTGAACTAGAAATCCTTCATCACCGGAGGTGAGATGAGGACTAAAGGGGTGAGACTAAGCTGATGGAGGAGAGAGTGGAAGTCGACCTCTGGGGCAGCCAAAACTAGGCTAAGTATAGAGTCAAGGGAGGAAGAGGCCTAGACTATAATAACAAAGTGGGGGGTTCTAAGGGCCAGAAAACCTTACCATCCCTTAGGGAGAACCTTAGGAAATATCAAGCAAATGTCAAAGTAAAACCCATATAGAGTGTGTTATCACAAAATCACTACTGAGGGCTGCAACCAAGTGAGATTTTATGTAACTCTTTCAACCAGACTTTAGACTAGGAATTAGCCTTCCTAATCAGAGAGGGCTCTCTCACAGATTTATAATAGAAATCAATTAGAACAAAAGATGGCTAACTCTTCACTCATTCATGAAAACAACAGCTGGTTGAACACATATCAAATTGGTCTTCATTGGGCTATGGAGTCTTACACATTTAATAGACAAAGGCACAGTCATTTCATGGAAGTCAAGGCTCTTTGCATTAGATGTCCAAACATATTTCACAAAAACCACAGCTTGCCAAACACACAGGAAGTCAGAGCATAAGATATGAATTCTGAGTGATTGTGCTATAACAAGGCTGTAAAAGAACAAATAAGATAAAACACCATCATTATATTTGAACAAAACAATCCATTGAGAATCTTGAGAAGAAATAACCACTGTTTTACTATTACTGTAACAAGTCTTACATTGGCCCAAATAACTCTGTTTTTGTATAAAATGTCCAACCCCTATTACATCCTAATTTTCACCATATATAGGAAAACCCCAAAACTATCCCTATCTTGAGTCTCCTCAACAAGCATGAAGGGAGAACTCGATGATCTACCATTAATTACCCTTATCTATTTCTAAACCAACTCATTAATTACAAAAGTGCTGAGCTATGATTACATAAAGTCCTAATCAAACTAAAACACTAATTCCTTTCTCCTCGTAATATGATTCTTCTTGGATGCTGGACAGCTGTATGATTTCTGTTATGGCTAAGTTATGTTAAGGGAACATTCACCGAGCAAGCTGGTCTCGGATGCTAGCTGTATAGACAGCTTATTAATTGATAAAAATGATCACCCTATATCCACGGTCCCCTGTCTTCCATTCCTCTTCATCATTTAAAACCCACACTCCAAGTTCTTTAAACCTTCAATTAACAATGCATAATCACCATATGCCATATGATCTGGATGCCTCGTGGATTAAACAGGTGTACCAACTAGAAATCCCGGTAACCCTACCAGAACCCTAGTAACTCGGTCATAAAGTGCCTTTTAGAAAACTTTATCGAAGAACAAACTATTTCACTTTCCCTTCAAAACTTACACCTGTCACTATTTGAGCTGCTATGAAATCCATGTATGATCTCCCTCCTGTGTTTGAGACCTTCTTTTTAACATTCGCTGACCTCATCATCAAAATTCATTGTTTTTCCACAAAACAGCATTCTACAGCAGTTTCGTAGCGCGCTACGAAACTGCTGTAGATAACCTCTATTTGTTCCGTAGCAAATAAATCTTGAGAATTCCTGTGTGCTCTTAGCAAGAAGTCTAAATGGAGTCCAGTTCTGCAACCAGCTAAAAGGTGGGCATTTAAGCAACCCAAGTCCTTGTATACCCCTCCATACTACTGGAAATTTTGCTTCAGAAGTCCTTCATACCACCTCTAAAGCTGCAACTTTCAATAGAAAGAAAACAAATTGACCTGTAGTTTCTCTTGTTACTTGTTCAATATCAATGCTACTATGAAAAACGTGGACCTTGAAATACATCTTAGAATGTGGCTTGAGGAAGGTAACACTCTGATTTTCTTATCTTGATCTACTTCCCCAGGCCTACAAAACCAGGGCTCGCTCCACTTCACAGTCTTCATTACTGAACCTCCTCTTTACAATATTACTATATTCTGCATAACACTGGGGCTGGTACAGGTTCCTGCAAAACATAACTTTCACTTAATTTCATTGCAGTTGTAGTATGGGTGTTGTAATGATGTCATGTACTGCCGCATAGTCATTGATCCATCATCATCATCATTTTAAAGAAGATCGAACATCATAAAATCATAGCTCTGCTTATGAATATGATTGGTATCCTGTAGTTGTCATTGATGACTGTAATCATGTCAGTGCCCTCCAAACAGCCACTAATGAAAACCCAACATGAATTCTAACGACAAGCAACAAACAGAACCAATAGAAGGACCTATACAGTGATCCGTTTAACCTTTGGTGATGCAACTTTATTCATATGTCATTCTATTGGTTCAAACAGCCACTGCTGCTCCAGAGACCGATAAGTTGGTAAGAAAACCAATAATGTTATTCTTTAGGTCTTGCTCCTGCACTCGAGTTCTCTAGACAACGAGGTGCATAGATATTATAATGTCAATCTGCAGAAAAGGGAACAGAAGCATAAAGATCTTTAGATCCTTCTGGCAGTGCAACCTTCACAATAAGTTTATCAATGACCACAACACTGAATGAAGATGCAAAAGCAATATTAAGATAACCCCTGCCATCAGCTGCTTGGAAGAGAAAATCCTGTAGGGATAAGCCTTAGCCTATTGTACAAGTGGCTTGCCAGCCTCCAAACATAGGATATCGAGGTTCAATTTCCAGTTCTGTTTTTCTAGAGTCAGCGTTCAAAAGTGAGGAAGAAATATTCCCAATTTCATCTTGGTAATAAACCGAATGTGCTCGAGGTAGCAGTCTTGCCACTAAACTCTTAAAAGATGATGAACCTCTAGCATTGGGTCTTGCTTGGTATTCAATCTTTGAAAAGCCACCTTTGATTCGAGCGCCACCATGAAAAAGATGATAATTTTTAGTTATCTGAACATTTCCCCAATGTGAAATTTTTATTTCTCGCACCAGCTCCTTGACAACTGCAAATGGTTGGTTATCAAATGATTTTAGCACATTAGCATCATAAACCAAGAATTTAGCAATCAGCACCACGGTAGAAGGCAGCACCAAAGCTCTGAAAACCTTCCTGGCCAGCGTTATCCCATATCTGCAACGTGAACAATCTATCCTCATACTGAAACTCTTATTTACATATTGATTCATCAGCAAGTTTTTACCCACCCTACTATTGCCAAGGATGACAACCTTTAACAGAGTTCTTCTGCGGGCTGACATGATGAGCTCGAGCTTATGTTGAATGAAGATGGAGTCGAAAAGATCTAAGCTGATTCATCTATTGATCACCTCTTGCAAATCTCGAAAACACATGCTCGAGCCTCCAGGCGGTTCAATGATACAGCTAGGTGTCAAATCCTTCTCTGTTTTGGCTACGTGTCTCTCTGCTTTCTAAAAACATTTTCTTGGAGTTTGTCCATTTTACCCACAACACCGACAGAAAAAATGCGGAGAATGAGCCTTTTATTTTGCTGGATGCGCAAGTGCAAGAATTGCAGCAACACCGCCAACTGCCCGGATGCTATCTCCTTGATTTCGTGGATTTACTTGCCCCAAAATTTTACGATTGTGCCAAAATGTTCATAGGCTCTTCCTGGCACCCAACAATCTCCGCATTTGAATATCGATTCAACTCCCGTTGGACCAGATCATATGGGAATGGGCATAGTTGCTCAACCCGACAAATAGCGACATCTTCCCTTTGAAGTCTCTGTCTTTCCTCATCCAGCTCGTAATAAATCTTTCCAGAGTGATCATTCTGATCCTTAATGAGACATATAAATCGGGTTCCCTGCTTGTCGAATTCGAAACGACCTTGCATGTCATCAAATTTAGACAGATTTGATTTGCAGTCCTTGTGCCGAAGAAGATTCTTTGGAGACATGACAATCAAAGGTTTACGGAAATTCCGATTTATCTGGCAACAAAGAGCATGAAAATAGTTGGCAGGAGCTGTCACCTTTACAATTTGCCAGTTACACTACTGAATTTGGGTGCGTAATGTAAGATCCATCTCAGAAACCACAAAAGGATTGTCATCACTCATCTGGAGAAACCGCTCTAATTTTGCACTAGAATGCTCTGGACCCTGGCCATCATATCCATGAGGAAGCAAAACAACAAGTCCAGATTGGCGAAGCCATTTTGATTTCCCACTGCTTATGAGCTGATCAAAAATGACTTGGGCGCCATTTGCAAAATTACCAAACTGAACTTCCCACAGGACCAATAACTTGGGGATTCTCTATTGAATAACCCAATTCAAAACCCAGAACACCAAATTCTGACAAAGAACTGTTGCTCACAGTAGACATCTCCTCAGGTTGAATCATGATAACATGGTAAGTAACTCGAAGTATTTCATTAAAATAATACCGTGAACCAAAAGAACTTGTAAAAGAATTTGATGCTTAATGCATGCACTACGAACCATCTGAAGGATTTGCCACACCATGAATCTCTGTAAATCTCAAACTTACAAGGACTCCACCGGCATACAAGGTTTAGGTGGATTGTAGCCATTTGAACACACATTAAATATCCCCTGCTTCTGCACATAATCTTGCAACATGTTCTCATTCTTCACCAATGTAACACACCTGGAAACTTGCAACATCTCTCTCAAATATAAGCCAGTCACTGATAATGAATTTTGATGAATATGACAGCTGTGTAAGATTGGCTGTGGATTCAGACAAATTCCCAATTTGGTAGCGCAGCCAGTGCAAGGTCAGTGTTTTCGCTACGAAATCACTAAAACAGATGGCGCTGCTAAACTGCTAACGAATTTATGCGCTGCGAAACTGCTAAAAAGAATTCAGACGCTGCGAAAACACCCTGGTCTTTAAACTAGGCTAAAAATTTTTGGCAACGGCATTTTCAGTGATAACAGAGTGTACAACTTAACCATTTAAAATCCCACCTTCAATAATGGTCGAGGGCATTATCTATTGTGCTTCGGACTGCTTGGTTGGAATTTGGGTCAAATAATTTTTGAGGAAATAATATTTTTTTGGTTTTGTTGTTCGATTTTTTTTTTAAATGTATAATAAATTAAAAAATATGATTGGATAATCTCCAAAAATCTAAAATAGATAAACTACAACATTAAAAGGAGTTGTATAAGTGCATTGGTGGTATAATGATTCAGTAAATTTGTGTCCTTTGATTAAAGGAAAGCTTGGAATTTGATGTTTTACAAAATGCTTTCCCTTTTTAAACATAAAGTTTTGAAATGTTAAAAGTGACTAGTTTTGAATGTCAGAAGTGACAGGTGAAAAACTTTTGAAACCGTAGATTTGAGGTATAAGTATTTAAGTTGTTATTAAAACAATTCACCGATTGCTCCAAATAGAGGTGAATTTAGATGATCTGTTGGGGTACAATGCTTATTTTTTGTCATGTATAAGTATTTAAGTTGTGTATAATAAATTTTAATGAGTCCTTTTAAACAAAGGTGAAGTTAGATGATCTGTTTGGGTGCAATGCCTATTTCTTGTCACCATTCCTTGGTGGATTGACTGGAAATGAGATTCCTTGGAATTTGATGTTTTACAGGATTCTAAAATGGATAGCAGAGAAGTGGTAAGTTATTTTAATGAAAAGGCTTCAGTTCATCTGTCATTTTTTGAGATGTTTGCATTTGTATAGGTTTTTCTAGTATAAGTATTATATTTTATGCTTAGTTCAAGGAGTTTTCTTCCAATATGTCTAATAATAATATGTTTTTTTGGTAGTTGTCACACTCAACACTTCTGAAGTGGTAAGTAATATGTATAGAGCTTAAAGAATTTATTTTTGAAATTAAGTCTTTCCTTGATGTTGTTGAGAAGTCAGAGCACACATATATTCTTCTAAGCACCTTTTATGCTTGTACATGTTACCTCCCATATGTCTTTCCATATGTAACTTGTACCTTGTTACCTCCCAATGTACCTTGTTACCTCCAAACTTGCAAGTAAACTGTTACCTTCCATATGAATAATTATCCGCCACTGAGACAAGATTCAATGTTTCGCCTGCCAAAGGTCCCAATGTTCAATCAAAAGCAGTACCCATAGCAGCTACTCCACCTCCAGCTCCTGTCCTAGATCTTCTTGGTTATTTGATAGGTTTAGGAAACGCACTTGTCCCTGGACATTTGTGAGCAGTAGGCTCTGGGTGGGTATTAGAGAGTCAATTCCATTTCATTTTGTAAAGAACAAATGGAAAAAATTGGCTTTATTGTTGTTAGATGTGAATTGTATTTACTATGATAAGCGTCAACTTGGTTAAAGCAACTAGTGATATTTGGTTAATGCTTTGTGTAGGCCTCAATTGCATGTTTTACTTGCATCATCAATAAGTGAAGGCCTTCGGATCAATGGGAAACTTATATGGCGTGATGTTCAATTTTTTTACAGCTTGAAGTTTAAGAATAAACCTTTTGGTATTGTAGTTGCTGGACCTCAACAGTTGTAGTTCATAAGATGTGAAAATAGTTGAGATATTAGTTCTATTTAATGTAAATATTGTTAGTTTCATAGGATGTAGATGCACATCTATTTTGAGTCCTTTTTCTAAGTTTCATTCCTGGTAAATTAGGTGCCACCATTACAGCCTGGGAGCTCAGCACACGCACTGATGCCAATGGTATTATTTCAAAACATATCTCCTGGAATGGAAAACTCTCTTTTGTAGGTGGAAGTAAGAAATAATCAACAACTTGTTTGGTATTTTAATGATAATACTCCATTTGAAGTTTTGTTCACTGAGGATGGCAGGATCGAGGGTGCAACATTTATGGAGGTAATAATGAATGCCAGGATCTAAATTTTAAGCTTTGGAAATTTTCTTCATTGGCGATGGCATGATGGAGCGTGTAACATTTATGGGGGTAATAATGAAATCTTGGACAATTCCCTCTCCGCCACTCTATTTGTACCTTCGACTCTATTGGATTTTTAGGACATTTGTAGCATAAGGACTGGGCAGGATGGACAAGTCCAAGAGATCAAAAGGGGAAGAGGAAGAGAACATAGACAATGATCTTGTTCTCTCCGCCACTCTATTCTAAATTGGTTTTTTTCTTATATTTTTTGAGAACCTTTGTCCCATTCCTTTCTCTATGTATTATTTTTTTGATTTATTGGTGCATCGGTGGATTGATTGAATTTTTGCCTGTCCGTGCGTTGCTTGAGAATGATGTTTTACAGCCCTTAAGAGTGGGTTTGAGGGAAAGACTAGTTTTTTCAGTAAACCCACACTTCATCTTCATATTCTTTCAGTCTTTTGGATATGGACATTTTCATTGGTTTACATATGTTGCTTTTCCAACAGTGTCGAGGAAATTGTTTGAAGGAAAAATTGAAACTAGAACGTCCTCAAATTAGTTATTTTGGTCTTTTTGCCATATCCATTTATTGTTTGGGCATGAGTTGGTAAAGCTCGGGGTTCAACAAATGTAATGTTTTGTGCAATAGTTCTAGATCAGCTACAATCCTCTTGTTTACGATTAGGTTCATAATGACTTTGGGACATGAGTCTCTCTCAATGTGGTATGTTGCACTCCTAAATCCCTTTTGGTATTAATTATAGTCTGAATGTTTATGATAAGTTCCTAGTGTCCTGTTCATCTGGGGTACTCTTGGCCTAGTCACTACCCCCAAAGGAGCTAACAAGGTTGCTGGACTTAATGGAAAAAGCTTGCAATTCTATTTGGCACCTGCCCTTAGGGAAGGGTAGACTTAGCTTACCTATATGGTCGTTGACCATTGGCTTATTCTTAGATTCGTTTTTTATTAGTTGCCAGAAAACTTTCTTGGAGGAATTAGTAGATAGAGTTTAAATTGGATTCTGAATGACAAGTAGAGTATTCCTACATTACGAATTTGTAATTTCATAGTTTCGTTCACATTGAGGAAGAACCAGATTCATTGCATCACTTTTGTTTTCCCTTTCCCCACTTACATAGCGATGTTGCAGCTCTAGATTTATTTTTTCCTTCTACATTTTCTCTCTAAGATTGAATCTAAAGTTTCCAATACCTAGCATATCCTTTTTATCTTCTATGATAAGATGCATGTGTGTGTAAACCTATGTAGTTGATGAAATAAGTTTGGAGTGGATTTAAACAATGAGATTTTGTTGTGGTGGTGGTGATCAATCATTTTTTCGATTGAGCATAACATGTCTATATGATAGAATGCAGAAAAATGGAAAACAAAGTGAAATTTTCATACGGTGCATTGAGCTTCCTCTTTTGTCTATTCATCTCCAGTTGTGTTGAATGTTAGAAATGGATTTCAACTGCAAAGCATTTTTTCTTTCATGAGACTGCAAAAATCGGTCTCCAAATGAATTGAAAATGTCCTTTTGCACTTTGGGTTGTTCTATAACTATTCTTACATGGAATTTATGTATTCAAGTCATTCAGGTTATTATTTTTTTAGTTATTATATGATGTCCAACTATGTGGGACCTTATACATGGGTAAATTGCACTTGCGTATGATGGACTATTGAGTCCTCAATTATTTTTTGTGCTTTTCCTTTCACTACAGAAATCTTTAACATTCATTACCGTTCGATACGGTGGGCATTTTCTTCTGGTAGATTTCATGGGTGGTGGCACTAAGTTTTCTAATCTATTTGCCCAGGTAACCGTTGGTGTCTCTGCTCTGGCTATTTAAACAGGCTAAGCTGGATCTGTTTTTCAGCTTGTCCTGATGATGAACCACACTGGTTGGTTCGAAACGCGTCGACAAATGGTTTCCCATGTGATTTTCGCCGAAGAATCTATCATTAACTTGAGACATATGTGTTTGATAGGCTGGGAAATGTGTGCTCTTATCCAAGAGGTATTTTAAGGTGAATGGTCTATGATTTTTTGTAAATTTAGCTTGACAAAGTAAGTGCTTCTGATGAATTGTAGAATCTTTAAAGTTATGTGAAGGGCAGATGATATTTAATTTCCAATTGATTTTTTTGAAAGAAAATGTAGGTGTCTCTTTAAAAGTTTGAAAAGAAAAAATTCATAGCAAAGTGTTGATTGCACTGCAAATACCTTATCATCTCCATCTATAGTTTATAAAGAGGAAAAGCATGCAACTTGCTTGCAATTTTTCACTCACTTTTATTTTTTTCACTCAACTCTGTTGAAATATGCATTTTTTTTTGTTTGAAATTCATCGTGTAGCTACAATTTTATTTATTTTTTAATCAATGACTATAAATGTAATTTTAAGGATTGCCATAAATCTTCACATAATTTTCTGAAGTGTCCTAGATCAATGGAAGAGCGTTTGCTTTACAAGAAGGAGCTTGGTGGTTTGATTCCATTGTGCGCTAACATGAATTAATCAATGATTTTGTAGTTCATTTTTAAGTAAATGTTTTCTATATCAATTTATTTCGATGGTGAGATATTTCTAGATTCATTGTTTTATATTGTCTCTAAAGAGAAAAAAATTGATCTTTAAATAAAAAATTGATCATCTCTAGAGAGAAAATAGCTAGTATTAAAGACATATTGTGTCTAATACAAGTGTTGCCTATAGAGAGACAAAAATGAAATTGTCTCCCGAGAGACAGAAATGAAATTGTCTCCAGAGAGGAAAAAATTAAATTGTCTCCAGAGAGACAAAAATGAAATTGTCTCCTAAGAGACAATAATTTTTGTGTTATATACTATCCATATAGAGACAATATTTTCTAAGACAATATTTTTTAAGACAATAATATTTAAAACATTAATATTTAAGACAATAATGTTTAATAAACTATTTTTTAAGACAATAATTTTGTAGGCACCTGGTTAAAGACAATATTTAAGACAATACACAATTTTTTTCGTCTTAAGTAAAGAAAATTTACCCAAAAATTGTCTCAAATATTGCCTTAAAACCCTCCTTTATGTAGTAGTGAGAGAATGGGTGTATTGAGGGAGTACATGCATGGAAAGCATAACATTTATCCTACACATATGAAATTATTTTAGCATTCAGAAAAAACTTGGAAATTAAAAGATAATGCAACAATTAAAATATTTTTTACATTTTAAACTTTTATATATTCAACTCTACAAAACAACAGATGTATCAAGCCAAGGATTTGTGCAAAGAAAAGCATATGTGAAACAAGGGGTTTGTGTGGGAGAATAAGTGTACAGAGGGAATGTGTGTGCATAACAAGAACATAATTTTTTCCCACATACATGAAATTATTTTAACTTTAAGAAAACACTCTAAAATAAAATAACATAAAAAAACTATGCAAATAATTTAGGAATCAAAATTTGTTGTAACAATTAGCCAATTTCTCATTTTAATATTTTATATATTCCGCTATGTGGAAAAATAGGTCTATGTGGCCGACAATATGTCGAAGTAAAGGATATATAGAATAATGGGTACGTGTGAGAGAAAATGTTTGTAGAGGGTATGCATATGTGGAAAAAGAAGAAACAATATTTTCTGCACACACAAATTACGATAGATTTATGCAAAAACTTTAAAATAAATAACTACACAAATAATTGGAAAATCAAAATCTAGTGCCACAATTAACATATTTTTTTATTTTAAACTTTTACACATTCATCTATGCAGAATAATATGTATGGATATGAGAATGTGTGTAGAGAAAAGGATGTGTAGTACAGGGGGTATGTGTGTGGGAACGAATGTGCAGAGAGAATGCATGTGTCGAACAAGAACAGAAAAAAATTTCGCACCCATGAAATTATTATGTAGAAACTCTAAAATAAGAAATTGCACAAATAAATGGGAAATCAAAATTTGTTGTAACCATTAACATATTTTTCATTTTAAACTTTTAGAAATTAAACTATGTTGAACAATAGGTGTATGAAGCCCATGATGTGTGCCGAGTAAAGGATGTGTGAAACAAGGGGTATGTCCAGGAGAACGGGTGTGCAGAGGGAATCTGTATAAGGAACATGAAAAAAAATTATTTCCACACACATGAAATTATTTTAACTTTACACAGAAACTTCAAAACAAAAATCTACCCAAATAGTTTCCAAATCAAAAGTAGTTTCAATAGTTAACATATTTTTTCATTTTAAAGTTTTTCACATTTAAATATGCAGAGAATGGGAGTGGGGAGGATGTGCATGTGTGGAGTGATAATAGAAACTATTTCATGCACCCATATAATTATTTAAACTTTAACTGGAATTTTCAATCATCGGTGCTCATGGATGCTCAACAATGGATGTTATAATAAATAGTCCCTACCACTTCTAGGGACTATATAAATGTCATGTTCCCCAACTCATTTATTTATTTATTTAATTTCTTTTTGTAGTCAATCATAACAGTAACCATTATCGATGATTATAGTATTCAACCAAAACACATAACATTAATTTATGTAGTCGATTTTTTTGTTCTACTTTATCTCTCCATTTTAAAGAAAGGTGACCGTACTCCCTATGTCTGTTTTATACCACTTCTAACTACACATATATTGTTGGGTCCCTATAATACTAATGATTACCCCATTACTATTGTAGTTGCATCCCTTATTAATATTGTTGTGCCCCTATTATCCCCACATTGTTATTACTATGCCCCATAGAATCCCTCTATTGTTATTTTTGTGGCTTTATATTATTATTGTTAGGTCAGCTGGGTTATATTGTGACTGCTTAGACTCCTATATATAGAAAGGAGGTTTTGTCATTTGAATCATCAAAGAATTGTTCATTTTGTAAATTAAAGGAGGTTTCCCCCTCGAAGAGGCTGAATCCTAAGGCGTTGATCTATCTTTTCTATCTTTTCTTGAGCTGGTTTCATAACATTTGGTATCAGATATTTGGATTCTAGGGTTTTGCTGCTCCAAATAGGTCATCGTGGCATTTTTGCTATAACTTTTTTCCGCGATGTTTCAGAAGCTAAAAAAAAATCCCATTTGAGAAGACATTTCACTGAACCTTGGGTCCAAATTTTAGAGATTTTTGCACTATATTTGTGGAGATATGATTTGAGGAATTTGGTCTTTTTGCATACTCCTGAATTAAATTCCAAACAGGTGACCTGGGGAAAATATTCATAACCGTCTCTCTAAGCATCGGATTGAAATTTCGTCAAAAGTTATAGAAAGAGGACGGATTGTAGCTTCTTGTAGATATTTTTCAGAGCCAGAGGTCAAAATAGTGACTCATGGCACGTCGTACAAGTTTGCTCTACTGAACTAGTCTATAATCAAGTCACTATGGAAGATTTCACATAACTCTTCCTCGGAGAATCCAATTTGGGTCAAACTGGTGGCACTGAAAAGAGGACATAGAGGGCTACTGTGGGTCGCAATTTTAGAACTGGATGATCCGAAAGTATAGAGATACATCAGAGGAAATATCGAGCTCCTACAAAGTGAAAAAA
This sequence comes from Pinus tabuliformis, assembly GCA_031772625.1. NCBI lineage: Eukaryota > Viridiplantae > Streptophyta > Pinopsida > Pinales > Pinaceae > Pinus > Pinus tabuliformis. The sequence continues at coordinate 574,680,246 of CM062807.1, forward strand.
GGTGTCTAGATTTTTTTAAATTTTTGCTTAAGCTTGGTTTGAAAATTTATTTTGAAGGAATTCAAAGGGCATAATAGAGAATTATTATAGGTAACTGATGCCCCAAGGAAAGAAAATGCAAACACCTAGAAAGAAACTTGAAAGCTCTAGCATGACCCATGAAGAAGAGGAAGAAATGCTACATGATATATCAAAATTACAAGAACAAGTGTAACAAATGTCACTCTCACAAAAGCTAACAGAAGCTAAGATTAATGGTGTGGAATCTAAGATAAAGGGCATCAAAGCTAAGATGGACGATTTGAAGATAGATTTGAAGACAGATTTGAAGAGAGACATGGTAGATTTGAAGACATATTTGACAAATTTTCTAAAAGAAATACTTAATAATGGTGAAAAGGTAGTAAAGGAAACTCATGATTTGAAAAAAGAAATGTTAATCATGATTTCTTATACTCTAATGTGGGATCGACGACCCACCATATTGCAAAAATCAATATGAGGAAGTTTGATGGCAAAGATCCCGTAACATGGATATTACAGATGGAGCAATTTTTCGATCTCAATAATGTGCAAAACACACAAAAGGTACATATTGAAACTTTATATTTGGAACCAAATCAGTTTGTATGGTATCAATGTCTTTGCTCTTGTAAACAAATTATCACTTGGGCAATTTTTATGGAATAATTGACCGCACATTATGAGGATACAAAAAGCAACACCTTTTTTAGCCAATTGATAAGTCTCAAACAAAAGTGTTCAATAATGGAGCGCATTGAGGAGTTCCAAAAATTGAACATAACGGTAAAAAATATTCCAGAGGAGCGTAGGATTGATGTGTTCATAGGGACTTTAAAGGATAATATCCAACATGATGTTCACCTTTGGGGACCTGATTCATTAGAGAAGGCATTCAGGTTAGCAAGAAAAATGGAAAGACAAATTATGCTAACCAGGAAGCATACCACACATAACTATAAAGATGGAAGTGGTATTTCCCCTAGTCTTCCACAACCTATAAGGTTGACACCACAACAATTAGATGAAAAAAGAGGAAAAGGGCTTTGCTACAATTGTGATAGCAAATACACTAAAGGTCATAAGTGTGCTGAGAAGAAATTATTCTACATAGATTTCGAAGAGGAAGAAGCAAAGGAGCAAGAAAGGTCAAAAGAAGAGGATATACTTGAGGAAAAAATCCTAGATAAAGAAGAAATGAATCCGACCATATCTTGTAATGCATTGGTGGGAATTACCACTCCTGAAACCATCAAGATAGGAGGACAAATCAAAAGGAAAAAGGTAATAGTGTTGATTGATTCAGGAAGTACCCACAATTTTATTCATTGTAAGGTAGAAAAGGAATTGAATTGCTTCTTATATCCAGCACCAGAGTGTCAAGTGATGGTTGCAAATGGAGGAACAATAAATTTCTTTGGAAAGTGCCATAATATCAAGCTATCGATGGGAGAATATGTATTGACTAACCCAATGCTTTCCATTCTAATGGGAGGTGCTGATGTTGTACTAGGAGTCCAATGGCTACAATCCTTGGGTAGAATAGCTTTTAATTTTCACGAGCTTTTCATGAAATTTTCTGTGGAAGGAAAGGAAGTTGAATTAAGGGGTATCGCAGGGAAACCAAAAAAGATAATCAGCTCTAACGGTATGACAAAGCTTCTAAGAAAGGAACAAATGGGTGTAATTGCACAATTATGTTCGTTAGATGTTTCCACATTGCAATCATCTATTTCTCCAGATCTCCAAAAAGTCTTGGACAATAATTCCAAGGTATTTGAGACTCCTAAAGGTCTCCCACCTATTAGTGATCATGATCATGCTATTCATCTGATTCCAGGAAGTGTTCCTCCAAACATCAGGCTGTATAGATATCCCTATGCCCAAAAGAGTGAAATTGAACGTATGGTTGCAGAAATGCTAGAGGTTGGTATAATTCAACCGAGTCAAAGTTCCTTCTCTACTCCAGTAGTATTAGTGCACAAGAAGGATGGATCATGGCGCATGTGTTCAGATTATAGGGAGCTCAACAAGCTCACTATTAAAGATAAGTTTCCCATTCCCATCATTGATGAGTTACTGGATGAGTTGCATGGACCAATTTACTTCACCAAGTTGGATCTTTGTTCAGGATATCATCAAATTAGAATGAAGACTGAAGACACTCCGAAAACAACATTTAGAACTCATGAGGGTCATTATGAATTTTTGGTCATGCCTTTTGGCCTTACAAATGCACCTTCAACATTTCAAGGTTTGATGAATTCCATTTTCAAACCATTCCTCAGAAAATTTGTGTTAGTATTTTTTGATGATATACTAATCTACAACAAGTCTTGGAAGGATCATGTTGAACATGTTGACAGGGTGCTTCAAGTATTGGAGGAGAAACAATTATATGCAAAAAGATCCAAATGTTTCTTTGGAGTAAAAGAGGTGGAATATCTGGGTCATATTGTATCTCATGAAGGAGTTAAGGTAGACCCTAGCAAAATTAAAGCCATTAAGGAATGGAAAATCCACACATCCATAAAGCATCTGCGAGGATTTCTCGGTTTGAAGGGTATTATCGCAAGTTTGTTAAGAATTATGGGAGAATAGCATCACCTATAACAAAATTATTGAATAAAGATGCATTTTCATGGACTCCAGAAGCAACAAAGGCCTTCTAATATCTTAGAGAGGCAATGTGCCAAGCACCGGTCTTAGCTACACCGGACTTCAAAAAAACCCTTATTGTGGAATTTGATGCTTCAGGAAATTGAATTGGTGCTATTTTAATGCAAGATGAAAGACCCATTGCTTTTTAAAGTCATCCAATCAAGGGAAAGTTTTTACACAAAGCTATTTATGAGAAGGAAATTTTGGCAATACTCCATGCACTTAATAAATGGCGACAGACACTTCAAGGAAAAAATAGATCATGATAGCTTTAAACAATTTTTAGAACAAAGATTATCCCCTGAAGAGCAACAAAAGTGGGTCACAAAGATGTTGGGTTATGACTTTGAAATCATCTACAAAAAAGGGAAGCAAAATGTGGTGGCAGATGCACTCTCAAGAAAGGATGAGGATGTCGAAGCATTGTTGTGCGCCATTTCTATTATCCACCCAAATTGGATAAATGAAGCAAGGGAGGAATGGAAGAATGATGAAGAAGTGTGGGCAGTTATTCGAAAGTTACAACAAGATTCCAGTACGTCTAATACATTTAGCTAGAAAAATGATTCTTTATGGTACAAACATCGCTTATACCTCTGTAAGAATTCCCAACTAAAACAAAAGATTCTTATGGAATTGCACACTTCTCCCTTAGGAGGGCACTCAGGATTTTTAAAAACTTACCACAACGTTAAGAAGTAATTTTTTCGGGATGGGCTTAAATCGGATATTCAAAATTTTGTGGCGGAACGTTTGGTTTGCCAACAAAATAAAGTTGAAACAATTAAGACATTGGGTCTATTACAACCTTTATCCATTCCAAGCCAACGTTGGGAGGAGATTTCAATGGATTTTATCATAGGTTTACCCAAGTCTGAGGGAAAGAGTGTCATCATGGTGGTAGTTGACAGACTTACCAAGTATGCACACTTTTGTGCATCATCACATCCATTTAAAGCCAGTACAGTTTCTACTGCATCTATGGAAACAATTCAAAAGCTACATGGAAACCCAAAGATTATTGTAAGTGACAGAGATCCTATTTTCACTGGAAATTTTTGGATAGAATTATTTTCTTGTCTTGGTACTCAGTTAGCTCATAGCTCATCTTATCATCCTCAATCTGATGGGAAAACTGAGATAGTAAAAAAATGTTTGGAAGGATATCTTCGTTGCTTTGTATCTAATAAACAGACAAAATGGGTCAAATGGTTGCCTCTGGCTGAATGGTGGTATAACACTGCCTTCCATACATCAACAAAAATGACCCCATTTATGGCACTTTATGGATATCAGCCAGCATCCATCACATCATATTTAAGAGAAAATTCTAAGGTTCAAGTAGTGGAACATCACATCGAACATCAACAACAAGTCCTCCAACTCTTAAAGGATAACCTCGTGTCGGCATGTAATAGAATGAAAAAACAGGCAAATCAACATCGCAGCGAAAGAAGTTTTGATGTAGGTGATTGGGTATTCCTACGGCTACAAAAATATAAGCAAATGTCCCTCAAGCAAGCTAAGAAGGTTAATAAATTATCACCAAAGTATTATGGTCTGTACAAGGTGTTGCAAAAGATTGGTACTATGGCATACAAATTGGAGCTTCCTGCAGCTTCTCGATTGCACCCAGTTTTCCATGTTTCATTTTTAAAGAAGGTTATAGGCGACAAGCTTCTAGTTCAAACAATATTGCCAAAACTTGATGAGGAAGGAAAATTTATATTGGAACTGGAAGCAGTCACAGAAACAAGAACTCGACAGTTACAAAATAAATCAACTTCGGAGTATCTTATCAAGTGGAAGAACTTATCTGCTGAAGATTCCACATGGGAGGATGAGAATTTTATACAGAAGCATCCAGAACTACTCAAGCATTGAGGACAACACATTTTGAAGGAAAGGGGCATGTTGGGTCCCTATAATACTAGTGATTACCCCATTACTGTTGTAGTTGCATCCCTTATTAATATTGTTGTGCCCCTATTATCCCCATATTGTTATTACTGTGCCCCATCGAATCCCTCTATTTTTATTTTTGTGGCTTTATATTATTATTGTTAGGTTGGCTGGGTTATATTGTGACTGCTTAGACTCCTATATATAGAAAGGATGTTTTTTCATTTGAATCATAGAAGAATTGCTCATTTATGTAATGTAAAAAAGGTTTCCCCCTCGAAGAGGTTGAATTGTAAGGCGTTGATCTATCTTTTCTATCTCTCTTGGGCTGGTTTCATAACATATATTCAGTTTATAAACACATTCATAGCTATAAACCCTTGAATACCTAGGGGATGATTCTATCCCCTAACCAAACTTTAATATAATGTCCCACATTGTGATACTTGGTAATAACGTCTCCCCTCGTACATTCATGGTAACTCTCGTCATTTACTTAGTGCACTTTCCCACAACCTATTGTACACGCCCTCAATACGAGCCTACCTTCTCATGCCAATGATACCCTAGTTGTGTAGAAGTGCGGCACATCCCTTGGGCCATGTGGCCTCATCCTCCTCTGCGTACCAGGGTTTCCTCGGTTGTATAACTGTATTTGTGATGAAAATTCAAGGGTGCTGATCAAGGGATGGATGGATGGCTCATAATGAAACCCTCAAACCCTAATCGACTAAGACCTTAAGCCTTCCTTCACTCCTATCGTCATTTGGTTTGGCTCTGCATTTTCACTCTATTTCCCTTGTTCTCTTGTTCTGCGCCTAAGGTTCCTCTCTGAGGATGAAGACTGTCTCGTCAGTGACGAATGTGATCGGAAGGGATCAATGAATGGTTCTTGAAAGTTTCCCATGGTGAATACCTTGTTACACTGGGGTTCCTTCGCTTCCCTCTAGTGACTCTATTTCTTGCACCTGTGGAACCCTCATGGTTTGACTAACACTAGAATTTAAGGTATGCGCCTTATTTGGGTTTACTATGGACTTCACTATTTTTCCATCGCTGGTGTTTTTCTTGTGAATTTGAACGCTTTTCCCATTTGTTGCATGGTTTTGAGTGTAAAGTATGGAGAGGCTTGTCGGTGCTTCATGGATGGTGCACCCCCTTCAAATTTTAATGGCTTTAGGTAAGATAATATGTAACCGACCACTTGGTCTATTTTTCTATGTGATCACTCACTATTCTAATGCTCACACTACTTAGCGTGCATTGTAGGTTCTCGCTTCAGAAAGCAATGTTCCTCACCATTCGAAGGTATAATTTTGGGCTACTATGTTTTTTTGTTTTTATTTTTACAGAAGAATATTAACATTCCTTATTCTCTTACGTCTATGCTCACCTGTCTCTTAATGATTTTTGTTGCAGACATGTAACTTCAATCCTAGTTACGACTTTGGAAGGTTTTTCCACGAATACGCCTAGCTAACCTCAAGTTATGTACCGCTTACCAAGTCGGTTCCATATTCCCACATATTGCTAAAGGGTCTTATATGGTTTATACCTTATAAGCAGAATGCTCCTCTGGCTTGGTCGATATTCATTCAGAAGTGGGTGTTGTTCAAAGCTCTCTTGGTTGTAGTCGTGGTGTTAATTCAATCATTGGGCAATTCTCCATTAGGGTCTTTTTACTCCTGCTAGTTCTTTTTACATCTGTCAAAAATTCTCGGATTCACTTAAGAATATTGGTATAATGTAATGACTTCGAACATATCCTTGAGGTCTGTCTCTAGCCTTAACATTCCTCATCACACTTGGTTATTGAGGTTTTCATATTACCATTGTAATTTTGATATTCTGGTAATGTATAACTATATAGACACTTGTAATTTCACACTATAAATTGTAGCTGGTATTGTTACTTTCACTATATCTGTGTTAATATATAATGCTCCTTGCTATGAAAAGGGTTTAGGTTGTGAATGTTGTCATTAGTTAAAAGAATTAGCTCTATTCCATTATATTCAGCTATTTCTTTTGTGATTGCTACTATGTCTGATACTTGAAAGAACTACGCTTTATCTTCCTCAGTCTTCTGGAGGTGGCCTCGGCTCAGTTCCAACTCAGACCTAGATATTTCTCCCTTTGCAAGCATAAAAATGCGAGAGAGGGTTTCCTGATAAGGTTTCCAATGGTTGATTGTTTATTGAAATTTATTTTTATTTTGGACTTGTAATGGCTCTAGAACGATTAATTTGTTGGCATTATGATGCATGTGTTGTACTTGATGGCAACCCTCTCATAGAAGAACCTCTCACTTACATATAACTAGATCAATCTACAGATGTGACTAAATGCATGGGATGCAGGACAGCTCAAAGGAATAAGAAGATCAAGTTCTAAGTGCGACAAGTTAGCTTTGCCATCAAGTCCAAAGGGGGAGATTGTTGGCATTATGAGACAAGTGTTGTCCTTGACGGCAAATCACACTGATGACAAATCATAGTGCAGAAGGATAGCAGCAAGGAATTGATGATCAGACTACAAGTATGAAGAGAAAATATATATACGCAGGTTCACTATAAACCAAGTAGGGTATACATGCAGGTTCACTATATACCAAGTCGCGTCTACGCAGGTTCGCTATATACCAAGTAGGGTATACACGCAAGTTCACTATATACCAAGTCGCGTATACGGAGGTTCAGTATATACCAAGTAATGTATACATGCAGTTTCATGCACGGAAAAGCGTGTAGATGTAGGAAAGCTTACTTTTGGTCTGTGGTAGTTAGTCCTCGGTATTTGAACCTATGGTTTTGGACCATGGTATCTCGCCAAGTGTGTTGATCCCAAGTATTGGGCTCTTGGTATTGATTTATTATGGTTTTGGACCATGGTATTGAGCAAGGCCTAAGACTATAAAAGGAGAAGAAGATCATTAGGCAAGGGCATCTGAAAAGTCTTGAATATCTGAGGAAGGATGAGATCCAATATACCGGTTATGGTTTGATGATGCATTTCTTGATCTGAGCTAAGGAGGGATCTCACCGGTTGATGGAGAACAAGATCTAAGGATAGATCGAGATCAAATGGTTTGAAATGAACTATCTTTATATGGTTGATTATGCTTATTCTAGATCTACATACTGACGCAAGTAATGTTCTATAAATGTTATGAGTATGACTGATGTCTGGTACAGCTGCAAAGTTATAAGAAAATAAATTTTTAGATCTGTACGTGGGTTGGCCTTTGAATAAGCGCGTATATATGCAGGTTTGATTCATTGTAGTAGCGTATACGTTATGAAGGATAATATTTGAAATTGCAGATGGATCTGATGGTTATGGCAAAGTTTTGTTGTCTGCTCTGTGTTCTGGTGACTGTGTTATTGACAGGGTTTCAGTGATTCAGAAATTGATGATGCTAGTATTGACTGTTTTGTGCTTCAATGATATTTATGGGTCCAGTATGAAAATTTGCTGAAATGTGGCCTTCAGATTATGTGTTGTGCTTCAGGAGTATCCAGTCTGAAAATTTATGAAATGTGGTACCTAGAGGAGAGAATATTGTAGGCCGGCGCCTACGTACTAGTATCTTAGCTAGTACAAGAGCAAAGGGGGTTGGAGCTCCCTTCCACGAGAGTCTGGAGAACGAGAGAAGGTTGTACCTTCTGCAGGTTGTAGCTTGCGTGTTGGTAAAGGACTGCACCAGTACATTGTAAAAGAAGTTTCTTAATAAAGGAAGATAGAAACGAATTGCAGCAGGTGATTTTCACCCACATTGGGTTTCCACCTTATATCATGGTGTTCATGTGTGTTGCTTATGTGTGTTGATCTATCTGTTTTACTACTACTGTTGACTGTTAATATGTCTAATAATGTTCTGATGCACCCATTGAAGATCACATAACTGAATCATGAGTTTAATGGTTATACGCTAGTTGCAAAAGACACAGTCGCGTATATACGCGGGTATACTTAACTGTAGTAGCGTATATGAATCTGAGTATGAAAATGAATAAGTTTTATTGATTAGATAATACTGATTCACCCCCCCCCCCCCTCTCAGTATTATTTCCAACATAATTGTTCGATGATTTCAATCTGGTACATGAGTTTTGTTATTTGATGTTTAGTTGGTTAGCTAAAATTTATTATTACTGTGAGCCATCTATAGAGCTAAATTTTCTCCTCATTGTTTTACTATATCTATTCCATAATTCACTTCTTAATTGGTTTGACTGTGACTTCTTTATGAATTTACCTTCTAAATGATTTTACTGTAAGTACTCTATAACACAGAAGGAACTCTTTCACCCAACATGCATTGAATTTAATATACTCCGTGATTGTTGTTCATTTATTCTCTTTTGGGTTTATTCTTTGTCTTTATATATGTAAGATAAGATCTATCTAGCCTTTTCCATCCTAATGGTAAGAGTTGTTTATAGGTAATGTGGTAATTAAATCCACTATGCTACCTTATAGCACACGATACAATAATGACCTGTTATTAAAGTGGCAACGATTTTGATTCTGGAAGGAGTCATTTAGTTTCCTCTTTTCTGATCTATCTTCACTTAGCAGCCACAGAGGTGAGTCGAGTAGCAGATTCTAGATTATATTGTCATAGAATCCTTTGCTACCTCGAGTGGAAATTTGTTTCTCCTAATAGATTCTCTTTCTAATTAGGAAAATCATGGATTTGGACTTCCCTTCTTGGCAAAGTATATCCTATATTTGCAGTGGTACTATTAATACCCATCATCTTCCTTCACTATTTCTATCTTGGATACCAATTAGTCCACTCATAGCCTTGCAAGAGGATGTCTCGGGGTTTGGTTCAGGTAACCTGCAACCCAGACCCCACAACTTACTGAATACCCCTCATTGATTCATGTACACAACAACGCAGTCACAAATAATCCCTTTCTATAGCGTTTAACACTCTTTCTGGGTTCCCCTTAGACTTATTTAGTAACATACTATATCGATATCACCACTGGACTAAGGTCAACATTCTTAGCTACTTCTGCATGCTAAGCATAAGGTCAATAAATATTCAAAAATGAATATACATAACTTATTTCTGAATGCTAAACTTAATATGAATATAAATTGTAAATGATTGCACCTAACTTGTTTCAGCATGCTAAGCTTAATAGGAATAAATATTGTAAAAAGGTTGCAGCTAACTTGTTTCTACATACTAAGCTTAATAGGAATAAATATTGGAAACGATTTTACATAACTTAGTACCAACCATTTACATAAGACTTTAGAGAAACTATTGTCGTCGAAATATGTAAATATGCACAAAATATTGCACACACTGTTACCAGAATCTAATTTTCCGCAATCGAATTAAATGGACTGAACAATTTTCCACCCAACCGTGAACCTTATCTCTTGGTTCCCCCCGTGCTGAGATCAATACATCTCCTAGAACCAACAACCTCTGCTGGTCTAGAATAGGATTTATTTATATTTCTCTTTGGCTAGCAGAATTTCTAAAACGACGTCCTATTTTTTTGGGAATCTTTTAATCCCCATAACCTAGGATTTTTTTAGTTTTTTCTGAGAAAAGGATTCTTTTTCATACTTTAAAGTCATTCTTTTTCTACTATGGCGCTTTTCCACCCCTTCCAGTGTTGCTTCCCCTACACTGGGTAATTTTTCCAGATTCCTTTCTCTACTTATCTAGAAAACCACATGGTTCTACTCCAAAGGGGATTTTTCTTTGGAGTGATTTGGGAAGGTTCAGTATTTTTCCTCCTTTCCTGAATCCAATCCATTGATACAGAACTATGGATTAGGATAGTGATCTCAATCATTTTTTCTTTCCAGCTAATTCCTTTCAACATAATAATTTATTATTTAAACATAATTAATTACATTATCACAGCTATTTTTTCAAAAAGAAATTGGCCAACCTGCCATTATTACCAATATTGTTTACTACTAATTATGTTGTCTTAGCCACTATGACTTTACAAAGAATAAAAGAGAGGGATATTACATCTCCCCTCCCCCCTAAAATAAAAGTACACCATCCTCGGTGTGTATTTCTTGGACATCTCTACGTATTCCAATCACGATAATTTGGTTTCATATTGTCTTCTAGTTCCCAAGTGGCCTCTTGAGGAGTAAAGTTCATCCATTGCACTTTAACCTGACCCATGACCAGATTACAGAGCACAGTTTCTTTCCGCTCCAAAATACACAGAGGTTCTGGTAGAAATTATCCTTTGGGATCCACCTATAACACATTCCAGTCAACTATATGAGAAGGACCATGAACATATTTTTTCAGTAATGTCACATGAAATACATTATGAACTTTAAAGTGACTAGGCAGAGCCAACCGGTATGCTACTGGACCCACGCGATACATAATTTCGAATGGTCCACCAAACCAAGGTGCTAATTTTGCACACTCTCTAGTTTTAAGAGTACCTTTTCAAGGTTTAACTATCAAACACACATGCTCCCCCACCTAGAATTCGTTATGGGCCATCTTCCAGTCTGCATAACATTTTTGGCAGTCTTGGGAAATTTTAATATTCTGTTGAATTTTCCACACAGTTTGTTCCATTTCCTATAGAATTTCTAGTCCGAGATTCAATATATCCTTAGGTTGACTCCAACTGAATCGAGTATGACATCTTCTTCCATACAAGTATTCAAAAGGGTTCATCTTGATAGTAGCTTGATAGCTATTATTATAGGCAAACTAGACTAGATGTAGAAAATATTCCCACTTGGTGGGTCTATCCATTACATACATTTGAAGCATATCCTCCAGAGTTTGGTTTGTTCATTCAGTTTTCCCACTCGTTTGTGGGTGATATGCAGTATTGAATTTCAACTTAGTACCTAAACTCCCCAACATGCCTTCTAGAAATTGGAGGTACACATTGGATCTTTGTTCGATATTATCATTTTTGGGATTCCATGCAGTCTGAAAATACCCCACATGAATACATTAGCAATATGGGCAGTACCAAAGGTATATTGTATTGGGATAAAATGTGCTTCCTTAGTCGTTATGTCTACTACCACCATGATAGAGTCATGTTGTTGTCTCGTCCGAGGAAAAACAATTATAAAATCCATGGATATCACCTCTTACTTCCACTTAGACATGGGTACTGGATTCAACAATCTTGCCAGATGTTGATGTTCCGCCTTCATACGTTGGCATTGCAGTCATTTGGATAAGTACTCTGCCACCTCCTTCTTCATTCCTAGCCAAAAAAATTATTTTCTTAATGTGGTGATCATCTTTTGGTACCTTCGATGACCGACATACTGTCTCTTATGGAACTCATCTAGTATCATTTTCTTTAATGTTGTCACCTCTAGAATATACAACCTATTTTGGTAGGTAATTAATCTCTTTGGATTTACAACATATCCCACGACTTTTCCTTGTTGTACCTTCAATTTCATTTCTTGATACATTGGGTCCTGCTTCCCGTTACTTGTATCTGTTCCTCCAAATCTATTTTTACATTGCTTTCTGCATTACCCAAAAATGAAAGAGGATATCTACTTAATGCATCGACGATTTTGTTTTCCTTTCCCTTAATGTGTTTAATTTCCGTGTCAAAGGAATTTAGGAAAGCTAACCATATTTCTTGCCTAACATTTAAATATAGTTGGCTAATGAAATACTTCAAACTCTTATGATAAGTTAGCAGCAAAAAATTGTTTTCCAATAGATAATGCCTCCACATTTTTAAGGCATGGATTATTGCAGCTAACTCCAGGTCATAAACAACATAATTTTGTTCAAGTTTTTTCAGCTTTCTCGACTCATAGGCTATGATTCCATTACTTTTTATAAGAAACTCTTTCAATCATTCCAAACATGCATCTGTACATACAGTAAACTGCTTATTTGGGTTTGTTATCTTTAGAATCGGGGTCATTTTCAACATATCCTTGAATTGATCAAAACTTTTTTGACACTTTTCTCTCTATTCAAAATTAACCCCCTTCTTCTGTAGAGAGGTAATGGGGAAAACCAATTTGGAGAACCCTTATATAAACGTACGGTAGTACCCAAAAATTCCCATAAAAGAATGAATTGCTGATACATCTTTCGGTATCGGCTAGTTCATAATGGATTTAATTTTTTCAAGATCCACCACCAATCCTTCTTTGGAGATGATATGTCCCAAAAATTGGATCTGGGTTTTAAAAACTCACACCTACTTCCCTTTGCATAAAGATGATGCTCTCTATATAATACCAATTTCAAATTCTCTTGATGTTCCTCCTCATTCTTTGATTATATTAAAATGTCATCAATAAAAACAAACACAAATTGATCCAAAAACTTGTGCAATACACTATTCATGAGACACATGAAGGTAGCAGGGGCATTAGTGAGTCCAAATGGTAATATCGTGAACTAATAATGTCCATACCTCATTCTAAAATTTGTCTTATGTATATCCTCGTCCTCTATGTGCAGCTGGTGATACCCACTTCACAAATCAATCTTTGAGAAATGAGTGACCCTCTTACTTGATCAAATATATCACCAGTTCAAGGGAGAGGATATCTATTTTTTATTGTTAGCTTATTCAATTGTCTATAGTCAATACACATTCTAAGTGTACCGTATTTCTTCTTAATGAATAGTACCGAAGCTCCTCATGGGGACACACTTGGTCTGATATATCCTTTATCAAGAAACTCTTGTAGTTGCAATTTTAACTCTATCAATTTTCGGGTACTCATTCTGTATGGGACTCTAGACACAGGTGTAGCACCCGACACTAATTCAAATGAGAAATCAAGGCTTCTCTAGAGGGGTATCTTTGGAATTTCTTCAGGAAACACAGCATGGAATTATCTCACCATTGGTAGTTGGTATAATCCTCTCGATTCAGTCTATTGTTCCTAATTTTCCACATGTGCTACATACACCTCGAACACATTTCTTGCTATTATTTTCATCTGTAAGGCTGTTATTTTCATTAATGAAATTGGTTTTGGTTTTCCTTTCACCAGAAACAAATTCCATTTGTAATCCACACAACTCACTGTCTTTTCGAAACAATTTATAACAAATTTTGTACTAACCATTCCATTGCCACCAAGAGATCATATAATCCTAATGGGAGGATGTTTAATTGATTTTAGTGAGGTATCCATTTTGATTTACTACACCTTGATTTATCACGTAGGTCACTGTCCTTTTAGTACCAATGGCTAGCTGTACCAACCATAGATGGTAAAAATTTTCTGATTTTAAACCACACTTTTCCACAATCTAAGGGGTTATATAGCTTGGGCTAGCCCCAGGTTCTATTAAAACAAACAAAGGATGGGTTTGGATAATACCTTCTATTTCAATCATAGTAGATTGATGTTTCTCTTGTCGGTATTCCAAGTCTGCCTTGATTCTTGGGATAGTCTGGCACACATCATTTATTGTAGAAGCTTCATGTGCTGCTTGTACATTATGAATTGATTTGTGGTTGTGAAGACAATCCCGTAGCAAGTGGGGTTCGCCACAACCCCAACACTTTAATGGCTCCCTTTCTTTACCTCCCATGTTCTTCTTGTTGCCCAACTGTGCAGGCTAGAGCCCATGTAAGACTGTGCTGCCTGACTTAGCTCTTTCTTGAAGATTTTCTTCAGCTGGTGGTGGGCATCAAGCATGTTCATATTGATTCTAATTCAATGGTTATCTAGACTTGTAAATAAAAAAATGAATTTTCTTGTGTTATATTGAGGTTCTATTTGCAATCTAAATACATTTAAATAGGACAAACTGTTCAAATATGTAAGAGATAATAACATAGGAAAATTTTGAATGCATAATGCTTTCATATAAAATTTGTTACATTACAATCCATTTGGGAAACAATTATAAAACCTCTACTACATTCACAAAATTATTGTTTTCATTGGGGAGCGATGTAAAGAAAATCAGATAATATTCATCTTATGGACTACCATTGAATTTATGATAAATAGAAAAAAATGGAAGGGAGCAACATACTGTTCCACTACAATCTAAAGGTCACAGGCTCCAGACTGATACATGACTGCAAAAATTCGTTGAGAAACCTCGCTATTTAATAGAGGTAATAAGTAAAGGAATTTGGGAAATTCGTTGAACAACATATAGGAGCCTTAGGAGGTTTGTTACTAAGGCCTACAATGATAAAAGGGATGATTTTATGGTTGATTGCTTGCTTCCACGGATGTTTGGCAAGGTATAGGTATATCATAGAAAGAAGCTATGTTTCTAAAAATTAAAGGAACACAAAAATTATGTAGAGTCATATGTTTTCCTTTGTATTAAAATTATGGTGAACAATAGAGGAAGTTTCTAGTCAAGAAGAGTAGTACATTTGACAATTTTTTTGGATTTGCAATGTTGTCATTAAATTTTTCCAGTATAAAATTTATTAACTTCACCCGACTTTTTAAGTTTTAAATCTATTATACTAAGATATTCTATTATACGTTATTTCATGTGCTGATGGAAAACATGGTTAGAATGGATTTCCCGTTCATTGAGCTACTGTTGAATTTCCTTAGAGGTTAAGGCTATCTTCCGATAGTACAAATGTTTGGGAGACATGAGTACAATCCATATTTTTATTTGACTGAAATAAAGAAAGTGACCAAAAGAGGCAAAGAATGTTTAAAATTAGAGAAAAAGAGTACATACTGGTACTACAATCCATATTTTTATGACTGAAATAAAGAAAGTGACCAAAAGAGGTAGAGAATGCTTAAAATTAGTGAAAAAGAGTACATACTGGTATGCTAAATTAAATAGTTCGATCTAGTTGTCTCTTCTCCCACAAAAGGAATATTTCATACCCAAAAACAACACAATATATCTCATACCCCAAAGTGTGACTTAAACATGATAATTTCTATGATATAGTAGGTGATTTTGAGATTGTTGAATTTATTAGTACCATCATAATCTGCAATTTTAAGTGGATTTAATGGTAAAATTTAGAAAATTCAGCAAAGATTGAATTACCATATTCAATGGAGGATAATTAAAATAATTCCAAATTCTAGTAAAACGATATTGCAACAACAACAAGTACTTATCTTTCCTATACTTTTGTTACAGAGAGATCGCAACAACTATGCTATGGAGGTGAGAGCTCTGATTTTAAGGTTGTTGGCTACTATTTTTGAAGCTCTAGGGCTCAATTTCAGTTACTTGGATAAAATCTTAAAAAAACATTAAATAATGGATATAATGTACTATCCTCCATGCCGAAACCTGAATATTACTCTTGGCACACCACATCATTAAGATGCAGGTGGCATCATTGTTTTAATGCAAGGCAGGGTCAGTGGTATGCAAGTACTCAGGAACGGAATGTGGGTTGTAGCACCCATACCCAAATCTTTCATTGTTAATATGGGAGATAAACTGCAGGTATTTAAAGGGAGCAAGAGCAGATCCAATATTTTTTTCCTCTTGAAAATTTGACAATGTTATTATTAATACTAATAATTTATCAGGTAGTGAGAAATGGGAGATTCAAAAGTGTGGAAGATCGAGCAGTAAAAAATGCATCTACTGCACATATATTAATTCCTACGTCTTAGCACCCTGCAGAGGATGCCTTCATTTCCGCTGCAACACCCTTGGTTGATGAAAAACATCTGACTCTTTACAAAGGATATAAGTTTGCTGCTCATGCACCATCTAAAAGGGAATGCACAATTCTAGCATAATGTTTTGGTAGATGTTGTCCAAATTTATAAAGAATATTTTAGGAAAGTGAGAAGAAAAGGCTTATCTAAATTATTGGCCCAATAGGATTTACTATTTTGGAGATAAATTAATGATTGCATCCAATACCACCCACTATGTGAATTTATTTATGTTGGAAGAGGTTGGTTACAATGACACAGGTTAAATTATACCAATGATCTCTCATTAATTTATGAATTATAATGAAAAATATATGCAAAATGCACATTTTTCACCTTAAACACTTGACTCTTACATCAAAGGTTTATGCTCTCAAAGAAGTGGATGAAAGCCTCTCAACTAATGTTGCATCTAACTCTGTGTCAGTGATTCAGAACAAAGATGAGAGTTCAACTACTGCAGAGGGTTGTAATACCAAAGGATGGAAAATAAAGAGCAAATAATTCTAGAATAGAGAAAACTCTAGAAACAAAACCTAGAGTCATTAGAAAAGTCTGAGGTCTATCCAAATGAGAAAATACCCAAGCACAATTTAGAACAATTGTAATAAAAACAACAAAAAGAGCTTTGGAGATCTAAGGTGTCACAACAATATCAACCATAATTGATTCTAATGTAAGCCTAAACAAGGATGAGTAGGGCTTCTGAACCAGTAATATATTTCCAATCATCAATGACTTGGTAGCTTTTCTAATGAAAATCTGCTTGATATCCTGCAATGTGAGTAGAAACCTAGGAAAGCAAGAAGATCCATTATTACATAACACCATCCAACACCTAAGATATGACGTATGTCTTCTTCAAGTATTGATTCTGACTCTGCTCACTTATTGGTGAGATTTAGCATTCTAGTTACCAGCCCAACTGCTTTGAGGGATGAAGAGGTTCAATCTTTAGGCTCATTCACCATGGCTTTCTACTCTAAACATAACCCATGGTGAGGGCACTTTTCCTAGATGTACGAAATGGCAAGGCAGAACCCTTATTACATTAACATAATAGTTTCTTACTTATTATCTAGTTTAAATATTTGACATAACCAGACAAAGCACAAGCAAGTCCCATCTTGGAAAGTTTTAAACATAAAAATACAAGTAAAATTTTGGCACTAAAAGAAGTGCAAGAAGATCTGAAAGAGGGCTTTGCTAGATAGCTTCACATATATACGTGAAGAATGATTCAATAATATCATTCTAAACCTAAACTTGAGGCTCCAGTAAATAGAACAAGAGATAAAAAATAAAATGGATAAATAATTAATTATAAATTTTTGATAGCCAAGCATTTGATGTTTGAGATACTAGTTAACATTAACAATCCTCAAGGAACATAGGAAATGTGAGAAAGGAGAAAATACATACAAAATAATGGGAAGCAATGAAATTTCATTGCAGGGAATTTTTAAAGGTATCATATTCTTGGATGGTTTCCATCAATTCTGTTGAAAATGCAACAAGATGATGGAGCTTAGTGGAAAGGAGTCGCCTTCACTAAGTGGGCCCAGAGACAAAATATGGCGCAAAGTCTATTTTTAGACTATGTGTATATTTAGACATATGGATCATGGTCTATGAGTTGCAGGATGTTGTTTATGGATGATTGGTCATGTTGGGAAAAATAGATGGACTTCTATTTTTGGATCACAGCAGGAGTGATCAGAGTCTACTTTTTAAACTGCTAGTCAAAAATAGGAAAGTCAAATATTATTGTCTCATAATAATATTTAGACTATAAACTTTATCTTATCCTCTTTGAGCACTTCAGTTTGAGCTACAGATGTGGCACATGTAGCTGTCAGAAGGAAATATGCTTTCTTTGTGGGTCAGTTGAGCTATTGCATGCGGGACTTCAGTTAGAACTCATGTGGTTGAGTTCTGTGGAGTTGGATCAGCAGTTAATGGAGTTGTGTTCAGTTTGACTTAGTTGAACTAGTTGTATTTAGTCTAACTGGCCAATAGAATAAGTGATGAGTTGTGTGAATTAGTTATTAATTAATTCACTAATTATTAACTCAAAATTCAACTGAATAATACATTAGTTAACTCAGTGCATGTACAGTTCAGTGGAGACAGGTGTTAGAGGTTGAGATTGCTATCAGTTGTGACTATAGTTGTGGATGAGATCTTGCAAAATCAAAGAATTGCATATGCCCAGTGATATAGCCTGTGCTCAAGTGATTTCTAGTGTGAGTGATTTTCCAAGGTAAATAGAACTTGGAACAAGTTTGGATTCATTCATTCTCTTGCAGGATTGTGCAGTGGAGGCAGGCAAAGCAACGAGGGAGATTTGGAGATCATATCTGAGCTGTATTGTGTGTAACAAGTGAAGATAGTATTGAGCACTTGTGAGGAGCATTGTACTATGTTTGTTACATGTTCTCAATCATTAACATACAGATAGTGTGGAGTTTTCAGCTGTATGCTTTCCCCGGGTTACATACTGTGTTAATGTGTGCATGCGATTGATGTTTCATTATTTTTGATGCTGCTAAATTGATGATCAACGTAGAGGAGCTTATGTATTATGCATGTATTCTGAAATAGTGCATGATCAGGATAATCTCTGTTGAATATGTGTTTATTATTCAAAATTTCTACATGGTATCGGAGCCAACTGATTTGTAGAAGAAGTTCTACATGATATCTGTGCTGTATTGATCATCAGATCTATTATTCAGAAAGTGTTTACATTTTATTTCTTCAGGCAGAGTCTGTGATCGGACCAGGTAGCCTCTGGATTCATCCTTCTTTTGGAAGGTGAGATATCCAGTGAATGCCCATACAGTCGATCTCTATACGAGAAATACTTTGTTCTCACGAATTTTAGATCAGAAGTGGTTGTGTTTTGAGCTGGTGGAATGGCACTCAAGGATAAACTCAAAAGAATTAGGTGTGAGAATGGAGACAGTATGCCCAGTATCTCACGAAGTTCACCCAATGTCGGTATGAGTTGGGAAGTGTGGGGGTAACTGTTGAGGATGAGGATATGGTGAGTCTAGCACTCCTTAGCCTTCCTAAGAGTTGGCATAGCTACTAGGACTCGGCGAATGGAAGGGAGAAATTGCCAGGATGGGAGAGACTTTGGTCAAATCTTGTGCAAGAGGAGATTAGACGCTGCACCAGAGACATTTCTTCATCTATGCATGATGAGGAGAACTGTGCCTTAGCGAGTAAGGCGAAGAAGGGGAAGGGGAAGTTTTTTCTTTCCAAATCCAGTTCTTCCAATGAAGGGAAGAAGGTTGACAAGTCGAAGGTGCAATGCTTTCATTGTCATGAGCTGGGCCATTATGATACTAATTTCCCAAAGAAGAAGTCCAAGAAGGGATCCGGGGAAGGATCTGAAGGTGAGGCACCTTCTTCACAATTTGAGTTGGATTTCACACTCTTCGCATGCATGGTTTCATCCATGATGGGAAGCGGTTGGTTTCTTAAAAGTGGAGCTTCTTTCCACATGACCGGTGACAAAATTTTGTTCAATACTTTGTAGGAGAAAGATCTCCAGATACTCATAGGGATGGGTAATGATGAGAAGTATAGTGTCTTAGGTGTAGGAACAGTTATTTTTCATAGGGAGCATGGAGCTCGCCTTACCTTGACCGATGTCAAGTATGTACCATGACTAAAGAGAAACTTGGTGTTGATCACATTGCTGGAAGACAAAGGCTATGCTGTAGTCTTCAATAAGGGAAAGGTTTTCCTTAGACACATCATCACTAGACAGGTGAAGCATATTGGTTCAAGATGCATGCAAAGCCTTGAGTAGCAAGGCAACTAATGGAGACTTGGTGGTTGAGAGGGAGCGTATATTACCTCTCGACATGCAAATCCAGAAGAAGTCTCAGATAATTGTGCAGGAGCCACGACTGATGTAGCATTTTCAAGAGGTTGTGGAGCAGCCATAACAAAGGAAGCTGAGAGGAGATCGAGTAGAGACATCTACTCATGCAGAGACCTCAAATAGGGGGAAACTTTGAGCCAGGTGGGCTGAGGGATCACCTGCAGCCATACCTCCAGGTGGGAGGTGGGGTGATGTGGATTGATCATCCAAAGGACGAGGGGCAGGATTCTTGAGGTACCCAACCTCTTAGATGAGACCTTGCTACGGGAGCCCCAATGTGTAGTAGCAGGAACTGAATGATTGGGGAGAGACAGATGCGGATGGAGCAGCAGAGAGAGCAACAATGCAGGGAATCACAGGACATCACATAGCATGCAAGCTGCAGCAATGCAAGAGGCACAAGTGTCTTGCACAGTGCTAGGTGGCATAGATAGGTGTGCAATGGTGCAAGATGCATGAAGATGTTGCAGCAGCGTAGATTTCAGAGAGGGAGCACTTGTCAGCAGCAGGTAGAGTTTCAGCATCAGAGTATGTTCCTAGCCCAATAGAGTGGTCAGTTGGGAGTGTTTTTGTTCCAAGTGTTGTTGGAGAAAGTGGAGCGGGGAATCATGTTGCATGCAAAACATTCCAGAGTTACAGTATAGGGGTTGCAGATAATCCATAATCTTGTTGAGAGGGAGTATTGAAAATGCAACAAGATGATGGAGCTTAGTGGAAAGGAGTCGCCTTCACTAAGTGGGCCCGCAGGCAAATTATGGCGCAAACTCTATTTTTAGACTATGTATATTTTTAGACATATGGATCATGGTCTATGAGTTGCAAGATGTTGTTTATGGATGATTGGTCATGTTGGGAAAAATAGATGAACTTCTATTTTTGGATCACAGCAGGAGGGATCAGAGTCTATTTCTAGACTATTAGTCAAAAATAGAAAGGTCAAATATTATTGTCTCATAATAATATTTAGACTATAAATTTTATCTTATCCTCTTGGAGCACTACAGTTTGAGCTACAGATGTGGCACATGCAGCTATCAGAAGGAAATACACTTTCTTTGTGGGTCAGCTGAGCTATTTCATGTAGGACTTCAGTTAGAACTCATGTGGTTGAGTTCTGTGGAGTTGGATGAGAAGTTAATGGAATTGTGTTCAATTTGACTTAGTTGAACTAGTTGTATTTAGTCTAACTGGCCAATAGAATAAGTGATGAGTTGTGTGAATTAGTTATTATTTAATTCACTACTTATTAACTCATAATGCAACTGAAGAATACATCAGTTAACTCAGTGCATGTACAGTTCAGTGGAGACAGGTGTTAGAGGTTGAGATTGCTATCAGTTGTGACTATAGTTGTGCATGAGATCTTGCACAATAAAAGGATTGAGTATGCCCATGAGAATTGCATATGCCCAGTGATATAGCCTGTGCTCAAGTGATTTCCAGTGTGAGTGATTTTCCAAGGTAAATAGAACTTGGAATGAGTTTGGATTCATTCATTCTCTTGCAGGATTGTGCAGTGAAGGCGGGCAAAGCAGCGGGGGAGATTTGGAGATCAGATCTGAGCTGTATTGTGTATAACATGTGGAGATTGTACTGAGCACTTGTGAGGAGCATTGTACTATGTTTGTTACATGTTCTCAATCATTAATATACAGATAGTGTGGGGTTTTCAGATGTATGCTTTCCCCGGGTTACATACTCTATTAATGTGTGCATGCGATTGATGTTTCATTATTTTTGATGCTGCTAAATTGATGATCAACATAGAGGAGCTTATGTATTGTGCATGTAGTCCGCAATAGTGCATGATCAGGATAATCTCTGTTGGATATGTGTTTATTATTCAAAATTGCTACATGGTATTGGAGCCAGTTGATTTGTAGAAGAAGTTCTACATGATATCAGTGCTGTATTGATCATCAGATCTTTTATTAAGAAAGTGTTTACATTTTATTTCTTCAGGCAGAGTCTGTGATCGGGCCAGGTAGCCTCTGGATTCATCCTTCTTTTGGAAGGTGAGATATCCAGTGAATGCCCATACAGTTGATCTCTCTACGAGAAATAATTTGTTTTCACGAATTTTAGATCAGAAGTGGTTGAGTTTTGAGCTGGTGTAATGGCGTTCAAGGATAAAGTCAGAAACATTAGGTGTGAGAATGGAGACAGTATGCCCTAGTATCTCACAAAGTTCACCCAATGCCGGGATGAGCTGGGAAGTGTGGGGGTAACTGTTGAGGATGAGGATATGGTGATTCTAGCACTCCTTGGCCTTCCTAAGAGTTGGCATAGCTAACATGACTCGGTGAATGGAAGGGAGAAATTGCGAGGATGGGAGAGACTTTGCTCGAATCTTGTGCAAGAGGAGATTAGACGGCGCACCAGAGACAGTTCTTCATCTATGCATGATGAGGAGAACTGTGACTTAGCGAGTAAGGTGAAGAAGGGGAAGGGGAAGGTTTCTCTTTCCAAATCCAGTGGTTCCAATGATGGGAAGAAGGTTGAGAAGTCGAACGTGCGATGCTTTCGTTGTCATGAGTTAGGCCATTATGATACTAATTGCCCAAAGAAGAAGTCCAAGAAGGGATCCGGGGAAGGATCTGAAGGTGAGGCACTTGCTTCACAATTTGAGTTGGATTTTACACTCTTAGAATGCATGGTTGCATCCATGATGGGAAGTGGTTGGTTTCTTAAAAGTGGAGCTTCTTTCCACATGACTGGTGACTAAAGTTTGTTCAGTACTTTGGAGGAGAAATATCTCCAGATACTCATAGGAATGGGTAATGATGAGAAGTATAGTGTCTCAGGTGTAGGCACGGTTATTTTTCAGAGGGAGCGTGGAGCTCGCCTTACCTTGACCGATGTCAAGTATGTACCAGGACTGAAGAGAAACTTGGTGTCGATTGCGTTGCTGGAAGACAGAGGCTATGATGTAGTCTTCAGTAAGGGAAAGGTTTTCCTTAGACACATCATCACTAGACAGGTGAAGCAGATTGATTCAAGATGCATGCAAAGCCTTGAGCAGCGAGGCAACTGATGGAGCCTTGGCGGTTGAGAGGGAGCATATATTACCTCTCAACATGCAGAGCCAGAAGAAGTCTTAGAAAATTGTGGAGGAGCCATGATTGATGCAGCAACTTCAGGAGGTTGTGGAGCAGCCAAGACAAGGGAAGCTGAGAGGAGATCGAGTAAAGAAATGTACTCATGCAGAGACCTCCAGTAGGGGGAAACTTTGATCCAGGTGGGCCGAGGGATCACATGCAGCCATACCTCCAGGTAGGAGGTGGGGTGATGTGGATTGATCGTGCTAAGGAGGAGGGGCAGGATTTTTGAGGTAACCAACCTCTTGGATGAGACCTTGCTACGGGAGCTCCAATGTGTAGTAGCAGGAACTGACTGATTGGGTAGAGACAGATGCGGATGGAGCGGCAGAAAAAGTGACAGTGCAGGTAATCCCAAGACAGCGCATAGCATGCAGGCTGCAGCAATGCTAGAGGCAAAAGTGTTTTGCACAGTGCTAGGTGGCACAGAGATGTGTGCAATGGTTCAATATGCATGAAGATGTTGCAGTGGCGCATATGTCAGAGGGGGAGCACTTGTCAGCAGCAAGTAGAGCTTCAACATCAGAGTATGTTCCTAGCCCAATAGAGTGGTCAGTTGGGAGTGTTTTTGTTCCAAGTGTTGTTGGAGCAAGTGGAGTGGAGAATCATGTTGCATGCAAAACATTCCAGAGTTATAGGATAAGGGTTCCAGATAATCCATAATCTTGTTGAGAGGGAGTGTTGAAAATGCAACAAGATGATCGAGCTTAGTGGAAAGGAGTCGCCTTCACTAAGTGGGCCCGCAGGTAAATTCTGGCGCAAAGCCTATTTTTAGACATATGGATCATGGTCTATGAGTTGCAGGATGCTGGTTATGGATGATTGGTGATGTTGGGAAAAATACATGGACTTCTATTTTTGGATCACAGCAGGAGTGATCAGAGTCTATTTTTAGACTGTTAGTTAAAAATAGAAAAGTCAAATATTATTGTCTCATAATAATATTTAGACTATAAACTTTATCTTATCCTCTTAGAGCACTTCAGTTTGAGATGCAGATGTGGCAAATGCAGCCGTTAGAAGGAAAAACACTTTCTTTCTGGGTTAGTTGAGCTCTTGCATGCAGGACTTCAGTTAAAACTCATGTGGTTGAGTTCTGTGGAGTTGGATGAGCAGTTAATCGAGTTGTGTTCATTTTGACTTAGTTGAACTAGTTGTATTTAGTCTAACTGGCCAATAGAATAAGTGATGAGTTGTGCGAATTAGTTATTAATTAATTCACTAATTATTATCTCATAATGCAACTAAGGAGTACATCAGTTAACGCAGTGCATCTACAGTCCAGTGGAGACAGGTGTTAGACGTTGAGATTGTTATTAGTTGTGACTATAGTTGTGCATGAGATCTTGCACAATCAAAGGATTGAGTATGCACATGAGAATTGCATATGCCCAATGATATAGCCTGTGCTCCCGTGATTTCCAGTGTGAGTGATTTTCCAAGGTAAGTAGAACTTGGAACGAGTTTGGATTCATTCATTCTCTTGCAGGATTGTGCAGTGGAGGCAGGCAAAGCAGCGGGGGAGATTTGTAGATCAAATCTGAGTTGTATTGTGTGTAATAGGTGGAGATAGTATTGAGCACTTGTGAGGAGCATTGTACTATGTTTGTTACATGTTCTTAGTCATTAATATACAGATAGTGTGGGGTTTTCAACTGTATGCTTTCCCCGGGTTACATACTGTGTTAATGTGTGCATGTGATTGATGTTTCAATATTTTTATGCTGCTAAATTGATGATCAACGTAGAGGAGATTATGTATTGTGCATGTATTCCGCAATAGTGCATGATCAAGATAATCTCTGTTGAATATGTGTTTATTATTCAAAATTTCTACAAATTCCATTGCAGGGAATTTTATAACATTTTAACATATGTATTCTCTATACACATAAAGAGTATGCCATAATTAGTGAGCTCTATAGTTAACAGAAGCTGCCAAAATTTACAGTTTCAGACATATAATGAAAAGACATGTTCTCTGGAACTCAATCATAAGCATTTAGCTTATCACATGCAATCCCCATATTAATGCCATTATTCAAGAATAAGAGTGACAAGATTTCTTGAGACAAAATAAGCTAGGATACCAACATTTTAAAGGGGTAGTTTTAGTGATTGTTTTGTAACATAATATAATTTTTAGACACGAGTTCATAAGAAAATAGAGAAAATGAAATTACAATGAATCAAAGGAACAATATACTAGTTAGCTTTTGTCAAGTTGTTGACGCCTGCCCACGGATTCAAGTGTTCCAGATTCTCATAATTAGGGCTTTTCTCAATATATTTTTGAGGATTGAGATAAATCTAAATTAGCAATTCAAACAATGTATACCAGAATCAATATTTAAAGAGAGGCATCACACCCTCGAACAAGTGGAAAACTTTATTTCTTTGCCATCATAGACAAGAGTTAGAAATCATACATGTAATATTACCTACAATTCGATATACATAATTTGTATATTTTTTTTTTGCATAAAATCATTATAGGAGAGCATGTCCACAACAAGGTATCACTGGGAAAATAAAGCTTACCTCACACAACAAAGACCAAGAAATCTGCATGAAGAAACAGGTTGGCCTGAAATCATGAATTGTCAAACAACATAACGACCAATTGTCATAGAAAATAGAAACAAGAACCCATCGCCAAATACATGGAAGAAAAAAACAAAAGCACTGGTTTAAATCAAATCCTGATAAACGTAGGATAAGCCCCGTGCCCAAGCCCAAATATTCAACGCGCCCCACTTTATCCATCCACAACTTGGCTTCTTCATTATAATCGACTTGTTCGGATGCAGGAACAATCGTTGGTGAAAGAGGAGCCATTCAGCACTTGCAAGGGCACTCGTTGGTGAATGAGGAGTCATTCTAGTTGCGCCTCGTGCTGCGAACATGGTTATTCGCACGGAGGAGGGGCTTTGCCTTAATATTACAGTGTAATAACTGTTTTTTGATTATTTATTAATTAATCATTGTTTTATGTTTTTTTGATAATGTTTTAATGTTTCTTAACTGTTTTTTAAAATCCGATGAGAAATCATTGTTCAATCGTTTAACAATAAATTTGACCATAAACAATAGTACAAAGTAACAACATAGGGAGTTGTTCTAAAAAAACACTTTACAACATAATTATTATTAACTATTAAATTAAAATTCTAAAACTAGTGAACACACCATAACCATATGGTAAAAAAATAAAAAATTTAAATTTAAATTATTTACTTAAAGTGGAAAAATTATGTACAAAATTTTAAAATAATAATAACGGTCATATGGAGAATGTTTTATCGTTCTCTTCTTTCATTTATATTAATATTGATATAAGAATATGAAAACATAATACTATTATTGAAGTGAAAACTTAACCCACACACGTCGGTCTTAACCCGAGGGTACCGTGTGAACAAGTTGTCGGCCTTCATAAGCCCTAACCCATGTCATGTCATATAAAAGGGGCAAATCAGTAGTCTCGACGGGAGGGTGAAGGAGACTCAAGAAACAGATAGGATTCAAGGACACGAACTTCTTCTCGTGGCTCAGCGTTTTTCCTTAAAAGAGCGAGACGTCTAATCTGTAAAAGGATTGGCTGCAATGGCCGCGTTTTACTCTGCCATTGGAAAGCGAGCACGCAGGGAAAATGAGGATCCAGAGAACAATGACTCTGGAAATAAGAGGCGGAACTGTGGCACTGGTAGAGAGCGAACTCTGCCTGGCGCTGACAGTACGGTATATCGCATACTATGCCCTGTTAATGTTGTTGGAAGTGTTATAGGAAAGGCGGGTAAAGTTATAAAATCTATGAGTCGAGAGACGCGTTCGAAGATCAAAGTTATAGATGCTGTTCCAGGCGTTGATGATCGCGTGATAGTAATCTTCAGCTCACCGTCAGGCAACGACAAGGAGAAGGATTGCAATGAGAATGAAGTTGAAGTTGAACCTGTACTGTGTCCTGCTCAGGATGCTCTTCTTAGAGTGCATTCTGTTATTGTTCAACAATCTTCTGGCAGAGATAATGATGACGCCGACAAAAATAGACAACACAATGCTCGGTTGCTGGCTGCTAACAGCCAGATTGGAGTTTTGATTGGAAAAGGTGGAAATAACATTCAGAAGTTGAGGAGCGAATCCGGGGCACAAATTCAGATACGGCCAAAAGATGAGTTGCCAGGCTGTGCTTTTAGTTTTGGTGAAGTCGTTGTCATATCTGGAGATGCAACCGCTGTCAAGAAAGCACTTTATGCAGTTTCAGCTTTTCTGTATAAACACCCACCTAAGGAGCAAATTCCTTGGACTGATATTTTATCTGCAACGAACCCAACCTCACTCCTTCCTTCTGCTGTGCCCGCATTATTTACTCCGCCAAATTATGTTCCACAACGAGATTCACTGTTTGCTCATCACAGTTCAGGTGCTCCAAGAGTAAATGCTATTTATGCCTCGGGCCATTTACCTGCACTGGGAGGATATGGAAGTGAAGCTCGAAGTTCAATATGGCCTCTTACTTATAACCCTGGTCATCCCATTGCTCCAAAATATGGGAATTCTGCTGTTGAGAAAAGTGGGGAGGAGTTTTGTATTCGAATAGTATGCCCAAATGATAAAATTAGAGGTGTGATTGGTAAGGGCGGCAATAGTATCAAAAGCATGAGGAAAGACACAGGGGCAAGTATTAAGGTTGAAGACCCACAATCAGAATCAGATGAACGTGTAATCGTAGTTTCTTCAACAGAGTTGGCTAATGATGGTGTTTCACCTACCCTTGAGGCCGTTCTTCAATTGCAAGGAAAGACTTGTAGTGACAATGACAATGATGGTGGTGGCATTTGTACAAGGCTTCTTGTTCCGTCAAAGCACATTGGTTGCCTTCTTGGTAAAGGTGGCAACATCATCAGTGAGATGCGGAAGCACAGTGGAGCAAATATTCGCATATTTCGCAAAGAGGAGCGACCAAAATATGCCTCCCAAAATGAGGAGCTCGTTCAGGTTACTGGAGACCCCAGTGTTGCTAGAGATGCACTCATCCAAATTACAAAAAGGCTGAGGGAAAATGTTTTCAAAGATATGTATGGTGCTACCAACACTCACACTCTGCTTCCTTTGTCTTCTAGTCGATCTGTGCCCAGTGCGATTCCTCTTTCAAATTATGGTAGTAGGTAATATGATCTAGGATTTCCATGGTAAATTAGGTGCTCCATTGTAAAATATAGTTTATTATTTTCTTTTTTAATTCATTTTCTAGATACATATTATATTATATACTAGATAAAAATATAAATTTATTAGGTTAATGAAATAAATTGACGAAATTCTCGATATATTTTTATATTTGTAATCAAAAAATTTAGAATAATTTGTTTCGTATTTCATTTATAAAATGTTATATAAAATTATATTTTATAAATAATTTTTAAAAATTAGAGATGGAAAACCTAATTACAATTTTCCATGGATGAAATTTCTTTCCTTTTCAACAATGTTATTGTATATACGGATTGGCTATTTATTTTGTGTCTTAGTTATGATTATTATTTAAGGAAAAATGTTTTTTTTAACATTTGATTTAGATATATATCATGTCGGTGCATATATATATACATGCTCGTGGCAAGTATGTCCCTGTATATCATATTCGTGCATTGAAATCCATGCTGTGGCAAGTATTGTGTTTGGCTCTCATATGATTTTCGATTTTTACACATCCACACATTTGATGTGCTAAATGTATAGAATATATATGTATATATATTTTTGTGTTTTTGTTATATAATCAGATATAGATTATATAGTGGAACTTCACAATTTCAATAAATTTGACTAAACCATACGTAACCAATATATATAATAAAAAATTATTTAAATATTTTATGTATTGGTTTTTTTTAAATGTTATTTCACATCCATATTCAAATGTTTTATTTATAAACCACATCATATTTATTAAAATATTTTTTCTTAATTATTAATATATTTTTTCTATATTATATATTAGAATGTCTTTTTAGAATCTATATTTATTTTTTTAATCAAGTAAAACTCACGATGATGTAAATATTTACTATGGTTACTTTTGTGTTTAAGTTTACTTTATTAAACCTAATGACTCAAGGCTTCTGGCTTGGAGAAGAAATGTGAATTATAATTTGAATTATAAAATGTATATTTGATAATTATTTGTTCTAGTTTTGTTACATGTAATTTTCCCTTTATTCCATATTCTCTTTCATCCATAGAAGCAAAGTATTAAATAACATTTTTAATGGTCACATATAAGGAAAATAAGACTTATTTTAGAGGCTCCACATTTTTAGAGGCCATGTCTATTGGATTTATTCTTTTAATATTATTCATCTTACTAATATAACAATGTGTAGTTAATTATTCTATTTATGGATTGTTTGGTATCCTTTTAACATTGTTATAGTGTAACACTTTATTTGGGTATGGGTAGATTTCGATGGATCATAATGTGCAAGGGGAGCATTAAAAAGGAAAATGATGATAAGGATAAGGAAAAATAGACAATATGAAATGTTTTATTTTTTAATATTATATTCGCCAAATACAATTTTTTCCATTTGTTTGAAATTTGTCATTTAGCAATACGTAACATAATTTTTCTTTACTAATATGACGATATATTTTTGTTTGTTTATTTTTATTTTTTCGATCGAGACATCAAATTTCTTTAAAGAGTGCTAGCTGAATGGAAGAACATGAATTACTCATCGTGCCTTAACATGAATTATTCATTAAACAAAAAAAGATTCACTTTCTATGTTTTGTTTCTAAAGAGAAATTTTTATTGTTTCTAGAGACTCAATAACTAGTATTAAAGATATATTGTCACTATAGAGACAATATGTTTTTAACCGTAGCTATTGTCTCTTAAGGGACAATAATATTTGTGTTCTATATTTCCTTTATAGAGACAATTTTTTGAGATAATAATTTAAGACACTTACTTAAAGACAATATTTAAAACAATTACAATTTTTTTTTATTTCAATTTAAGACAATTCACTCAAAAATTGTCTTTAAACCCCATTTATGTAGTAGTAAGAACTTCATGCTAAAACTAATGTAGATAACATGCAAATGATTTCCGTACATATCGGAGAGAATGAATGTAAGTAAGAGCTAAAGGTTCTTGTCATTCATATATAGGCGTGTTTCATCTACTTACTCGGTGATGATATCCTAAACATTCTAGCATAAACTTCCTAATATACATTGAATTATAGACTCTATGGAATCTCTTATTCATATTCTAGTTATTAAGTAGGCTTGATATTGTTTGATTTCGTGGAGGGTAACCTAGAATAAATGGTACAACCCAAATTTTGTGCAACACTTGTTGTCAATTGTGGAGAATCTAACACTTGAAACAGAGATGTAAACGAGGATATTCTCACTCATACTTATCGAGGATTATGTTTTATATATATATATATATATATATATATATATATATATATATATATATATATGTTTGACACCTAATCCTCAGCGGCTGGGTGAACCCGGAATGTGAACAATCATCAAGAAGATG
Source organism: Pinus tabuliformis (assembly GCA_031772625.1). Taxonomy (NCBI): domain Eukaryota; kingdom Viridiplantae; phylum Streptophyta; class Pinopsida; order Pinales; family Pinaceae; genus Pinus; species Pinus tabuliformis. The sequence goes on from CM062807.1 coordinate 574,711,039, forward strand.
AACTGATCAGTCACATTCAGGTATATAAACAATAGTTACCTAATGAAATATATCAATCAGTTTTTGTCTGCCAATTCTGGAGTTACCCTCGCCTGACATGGTATCAGAGCGCAGGTCCCAGGTTCCTTTTTATGGCGTGCCTTGTAACTCCTCCAAATTTAGTGGGGATTTGCCGTCTTGGGTTGTGTTTCCAACATTACGTTTGTTACAGTCATCATGTCGTCTTCGGTTTTGATAAGGATTTGAATTTTTCAAATAATAGGGCTTCAATGCGTTTGTGAGGTGCTGGGTATTAGATGTGTTTGTGAGGGTCTGGATGTAAATTCCCGGTTCATTGAAAGCCGCTCGAGCAAGTTCTTGTTGCTGATAAGTGTGTCTTCATTTTCATAAAGTTGAAAGAAACATAATAAATTGACATGGCGCCCATCGTGGGGAACATGTAGAGCTCTCTGGTTCAAAGCAAGCCCGGCAGTTTTCCGCTCTACATCAGCGAACAGGCCTTGTTTAAGCGAGGCTCAATTTTCACAATCTAAGCTAAAGCATGTGGCCTGGTAAATTAACGTGCTTTTAAATGATTTAAACTCCCGGCTCTTACCTTTAATTGCAAAATTTTTTGATATATTTTCTGGAGTTAAGGTGAATTCACATTCGGATTTGTGAACTGAGTATAGTTTTTGAGACTTTGAAACTAAGCTCGTGGAGATCAGAAGCACGAACCCGAGCAGGGATATTCTAGTTTTTTGTTTTTGCGTGATCAATTCTTTGTATCTGACTACGTAAAGTTCTGGCACCATGCGTTGAGCTATGGAGCAGCTGAGAATATTCATGAGATTCAAGTAGATCTGTGGGTAGTAAACAATTACATCTTGCAGACAGAATTGATAATAGACGGGTGCATTGTGTCAGCATTGTGAAAAGTTTTTTTTTTTGTGATCTTTCTGCCAAGAGCGACATGCTTCTGCCATTACAAAAGCAAATTTTTGAATAATGGATGTGATGACCGATTGGTTTCTCGTATCAATTGGTTTCAGTCTTTTTGAATGAAATACTCTTCAAACTCTTTGAACATAGATTTTATCATTTAATAGCAGCAATTAGTCAAGAAAACAGAGCTCCCGCCTGTCATCCTTTCTTGTGAAATTTGGAGAGAATGTCTGAACTTTAACACCACCATATTTTATTACTGTCTAGAGAATCAAAGGGATTTATGGTGATTTGATTGATTATTTCCCACAGAGATTTTTTTTACTGTATATCAGCAGAAGTAACTTTTTACAGAATGCATTCAATCATCTCTACGGTAGGAATAGTTCTCACTGGCAACGAGAACTATCCTGAATGGTCCCGGATGGTAAAACACACCCTCATCTACAATGAGTTGTGGAAGGGAGTGCGTGTTGGAGAAGGAGATAATGACCCAGTACAGCCTACATCAGACAAAGAGCTCGTCATTTGGGAAAACAAGAACAGCAAAGCCTATGCATTAATTGCAGCATCTATAAATGAAGAAGTAAGTCGCCATATTTCATCATATTCAACTGCCTTTGAAGCTTTACAAAAGCTGAAAGAACTTTATGACTCACATTCTGCACTTGAAGTTGTTCAGCTCATGATTAAACTCTTCACTCTTGAACTAAAAAATAATGATCCTCTTACTCTTGCATCTGAAGTAAAATCCATAATGCATGATATCAAATCCACTAAGGTTGAGCTGGATATCCCTCTTATTGCTTTTCTCAAGGCACTCTATCCTACTTACTCCAATTATCCTGAGTCTTTACAAGCAAATGGAAATCTTAAAGATATAACCTTTGACTCTCTTGGGAAATGGTTTGCTGAAAGAGAGAAGGCCTTTGGAAAGAAGACAATCCCTAAATCTTCTGAAGAGACTGTCTGCCTTGCTCATAAAGAAAAGCATCCTGCTCATGATTCTACAAGAGGAAGAGGTGGACGAAGAGGAAGAGGAAGATACTTCAGAGGCAGGGGGGGAAGACACTCTCAAGCAGAAAAGGCAGATCTGCATTGCATTCGCTGCAAACGAAATGGATCACATGATGCTTCTACATGCAAGCTACCATGGGAGAAAATTGAGCAGAAAAGAAACCAGCAGAAAGGTAAAACTGATGATACAGACAAAGGTAAAGCACCTGAATCCGCTCACTATATTGAGGCACAATGTAACATTGGAGTAAATGAATATTTGTTTAATGCTTCACTTGCTTCTTCGAAAAATGATTGGTTGCTTGATTCAGGAGCAACCTGTCATATGACTCATAGGAAAGAATTTTTTGAAGATTTCACTGACAATGTTGATGGAGCAGTATACTTTGCAGATCAGTCAAAAATCAAGCCATCAGGGCTTGGCACAATCAGGCTTAAACTGCCTGGTCTTCCAGACTTTCTTCTGGATCATGTTCTATATCTCCCACAGCTCAAGAGAAACTTGTTGTCCTTGGTCCACATCCGTCAGCAAGGTCACTCCATTCATATGTTTGATGGCAAGCTTGAGGTAAGAAAGACATCTGACCACTCACTTGTCATGAGGGGAATAGAAGAAGAAAGACTTCTTAAACTGCAAGGAACCTCTGCTCATGCACAACATTTCTCATATATTTCTCATCATGAAGAAGGTACACTTCCATCAAGTTTATTATGGCATGCTAGATTTGGACATTTAAACTATGACAGTCTCCGCTTATTGAAGAAAAATGGTGTTGCTGGTTTGCCTACAATTCCTAGAAAACATAAGCAATGTGATGCTTGCATTCTAGGAAAGCATAGCAAACAGTCTTTTCATGATTCACATTCAAGAGCACATAGGAAGCTTGAACTCATTCATTCAGATTTATGTGGTCCAATGCTTGTTCCTTCTGTAAATGGAAATAAATATATCATGACATTTATTGATGATTACACCAGAATGTGTTGGGTTTATTTATTGAAGAACAAATCTGATGCTTTTCAAACATTCAAGAATTTTCATAAATGGATTGAAAATGATGCACAATCTCATATTGGGTCTATACGCAATGATAATGGAAAAGAATATACATCAAATGAATTTGAACACTATCTTCGCCAACATGGGATCAAACATCAAACAACTGTGCCTTATAATCCCCAACAGAATGGTGTAGCAGAAAGAATGAATAGAACAATCTTGAATATGGTACGATCCATTCTTTTCTTCAAAAATGTAAAGATAATGTTTTGGGCTGATGCTGTTCTATGTGCTGCATATATAAAGAATAGATGTCCATCTAGTGCTATAAGAAACAAGACTCCTTATGAATTGTGGTATGGACATGTTCCTTCGGTAAAACATCTCAGGATCTTTGGTTCCACCTGTTATGCTTTAATTCCAAAGGTACATAGAAACAAACTTGGTGCTAGAAGTAGTTAGTGTATCTTCTGGGGTATTCAAACACATCTAAAGTATACCGCCTCTATGATGAAGTAAATAAAAAGTTTGTTTTATCTAGAGATGTCATTTTTCTCGAATCATCCAAATCTGACAATGTTGTTGAGCGGCAACTTGATCGCTTGGATAGATTTGCAAAAACAAAATAATTTCAAGAATTTGATAATCAGATTCTACATCTTGAAGGGGGGATTCCTATACTAGAACAACATGTGGAATCTTCTTCTGAAGAACAATCTCCCCTGCATGAAACTTCAACAACGGATGATCCTTTAAGTGATGTAATTGATAGAATTGGGAGACTCAATCTTGATTCAGTCCCAACTCAATCAATAGAGCAGCCTGGACCATCTTAGAAAGGTCCCCCAAAGTGGCTGACAAAGACACTTGAAAGTGTTCATCCTCATGAAATTGGAAAAACAGGAACCAGAAATACAAACCGACAAGATGGAGGTGACGTAAATGACTCTAATTCACCTGTTGATATGGATGTTACTTATGATTGTGAATTGAACTTGTCTACAGATTTTGAACCAACTTCCTTCAAAGAAGCTGCTTCTCATGATGAATGGAAAGAAGCGATGCAAAAGGAGTATGATTCCCTCATAAATAATGGCACTTGGAAGCTGGTTGATCCTCCATTTGGAACCAAACCAATTGGCTGCAAGTGGGTCTACAAGAACAAGTACAAAGTTGATGGCTCACTTGACAAGCACAAAGCTAGGCTTCTGGCAAAAGGTTTTGCACAGAAGGAAGGGGTCGATTATGAGGAAACTTTTGCCCCCACAGCAAAATGGGCCACCATCCGGACACTCTTTGCACTAGCTGCTCAGAATGGTTGGAAAGTCCATCAAATGGATGTAAAAACTGCATTCTTGAATGGAGATCTAAAAGAGAATGTTTTTATGTCCCAGCCTGAAGGATTTGCTCTGAAAGGACATGAACATAAAGTATGCAAACTTGTGAAGTCCTTGTATGGCCTCAAACAAGCACCACGAGCCTGGTATGAAAAACTAACTGAGCATCTTCTGAAACTCAACTTCAATCATTTTGATCTTGATGATGCAACTTTATTTGTCAAGAAAGTTGGCAAAACAGTTGTATATCTTGTGGTATATGTAGATGATCTTTTAATGACAGGGAACAATAAAAGCTATATTGCATCCATAAGGAAAGAATTAGGAAAAAGTTTTGAATGACTGATTTGGGCTATGTTCATTACTATCTTGGCATTGAAGTAACCCAACATCCAAAATCCATATTTCTTTCTCAAAAGAAATACATTGGAGATTTGTTAAACAGATTTGGCATCACAGAGTGCAATCCTATTTCTACTCCAATGGAACAAAACTTAAAACTCACATCTATTGAAGGAAAGGAATTTGAGGATGCAACAAAGTATAGACAGCTTGTAGGAAGTCTCATCTACCTCACTACTACCAGACCAGACATTTCATTTGCTGTTGGAATCCTCTCCAGGTTTATGCAAAAGCCTTGTGAGGGACATTGGTCTGCTGCAAAAAGAGTTCTAAGGTACTTGAAGGGAACTCAAGACCTTGGAATCAAGTATACACAGGTGGACGACTTCAGCTTGATTGGATACTCTGATTCAGACTTCGATGGAGACAAAGAAACTGGGGTATCTACTTCAGGATATGCTATGAGTCTTGGATCAGGAGCTGTCTCCTGGAGATCACGCAAACAATCAGTTCCAGCAGATTCCACAACAGAAGCAGAATACGTGGCAGCAGCTGAAGCAACGAAAGAAATTGTGTGGCTCAGGAAAATTCTTGAAGATTTGCAGGTAAAACAAGTACAATCAACTCCACTCATGATTGATAACACCTCTGCAATAAAGTTGGCCAAGAACCCAAAGTTCCATGATCGTACTAAGCACATCAATACTAAATATCATCTGGTTCGGCATCATGTTGAGGCCAAAACAATCCATCTCCGTCATTGTTCCAGAAATGAGCAAATTGCAGACATCTTCACCAAAGCGCTTGGAAGAGAAAAGCTTGAAAGATTCAGAACGATGCTTGGACTCACCAACATCCCTTCATATTAAGGGGGGGAATGTTGACACCTAATCCTCAGCGGTTGGGTGAACACGGAATGTGAACAGTCATCAAGAAGATGAACTGATCAGTCACATTCATGTATATAAACAATAGTTACCTAATGAAATATATCAATCAGTTTTTGTCTACCAATTCTGGAGTTACCCTGGCCTGACAATATATATTTGTGTATGTGCACGCTAAATTTGTAGGTCACAAGATATACTGAGAAATTCTTGGAGAGTCTCTTGTTGGGGAGACGACTGAAGTTAAACAAACATTGAGTATCTTGGATAACCAATTGTAAAAAACAGAATAGTAAGGGAACAAGGAAAGAATAGCAGAATCATAACATAATCTACATAGAAAGATAAAATTTCGTCACGATAATCTGAATGCAATATTTTTGTCTCCAATAGTGCCTTTTACTGAGGGAGGGATGTCAATATGTTGTTCAATTCATTTCATCTGTTGGTCTAAGTCCTTTATGTGATGATTCATATGATCAATGGAATGGAGGATATCAACTTGATGCTCATGTCTCTCTAATAGGATTCTGCCTAAGACAAAATTCATGTGCAAATATAGATCAATCATGTGCATATATTGATTAAATCATCTGCTATTGTGCCCCATGTTTGGTACCCAAATTTCTTGCTTTGTAAGAACCTCTATGATTGAGAGATGGAGCCTATGAGAGGTGCCTTCTTGCTTAGCACTCGTTAGCTCTTCCTTGATTGCGCTTGCATAAGGTCTTGAAAGTAGGTGATAGTTTGCTCTAGGTGGCAATGCATATGTGTGTTACCGTGACAAACCTACCCTTGATAGTATGTCACACCCCTATGAACATTGTGTTGGAGAATCTAATTCGAACCACCTTGCTAGGTGTCATAAGTATTCATCTAAGTGTCACAGTCAGTCAGAATTTTATTCTAGCTCTTTTGAGTTCTAGTTCTTCATTTAATGTTGATGTCTCCTATGTAATCTATTTAACTGATTTTGAATATTGAGAAAAACATCTATACTATACATTTCTTGACATGGTATCAAAACATCAGGTTGTATAAGACTCCAAAAAAAGCGACATTTCATTTTTTTTGGTTCATTCAGAAATAGCAAGGGTCACGAGGCACTCGAGGACGAGAGAAATTACAACAACTAACCTTCGCACTTTTGAAGAAAAGGAAGTGCGACAAAAGATTAAAAGAACTTACGAAATTGTCAAATTTTGGGTACTGTCGCAATCTGGTAAGTAAGCAGTGTGAAAGACTGCGCAGACAACCTATGTCGAGAGTTGCCACACCCAGAACACGAACACGCGGCAAAATTTTTAACAAAATAAAAGAAGCACTTTTATAAGAGTGTAGTTGTGATATTATAAAAAAAGTGGTGGCACGACATTCAGCAGAGAGCACGAGGCACAAAACGGTCAAACGCTGAGCATGAAATTCAATCGGGACTACAAAGCACTAAGGGTTCAAAGTGTTTTTTCCAAAAAAATTTAAAATGCCTCGTTTTTCACGGACAAGGGTAAAATCGAATTTTTTATCTAAAGCTTTTAAAAGGGCAAAGCTTTTATTTAAAGTTTTATTTAAATCTTTTGAAGGGTCTCGTACAACTTAACGGAGAGCTTCATCGATTTCTTTTTCAAAGGACAATGGTTACTTGCTTTATTTGAAAATTAGTTCTTTTGAAAAAAATTCGAATCTAAGGGGGAATTTAAGGATTTACAGAAAAGGGATTTCTAATTTATTAAAAAAAGCGAGTTGTGTTATTTAAAAAATGAATAAAAGGAGCATATGTGACTTTTGTAAGCGGTTCGTTTGATTTTTGGAAAAAAAATTAAGAAAAAACATTGTTGTTTATATGGGAAGGTTTTAAAAAACATGACAATGATATTTTTAAAAGAGGGTATGGTTCAAATTGGTTGTGGGCATTCTATTTAAAAAAAAGGTTTTTGATAGTTTTGGTAGAAGAGGCATTTCTCTGTAGAGAATTTGTAGACACATCTATTTACAGAAGCTAAGCAACAAAAAATCTATCATAAAGGTATTTTTATTGCATGAAGCCACTAAGATTGTAGGTTGGTTTGCTTGTTGTCGCATTGTGTGAGCGCTCAACAAATGGGAAAAGCCAAGAGGCTAAAAAGGTCAAAGAGACCACAGGAAATGTTCGAGATTTTTTTCAAAGATTTAGAAACCAAAAGACAAACAAATGTTTTCGCATTGAAATGCATACAAGACTCTGTAGATGACAACATTTTACCCCTCATTGCAGATGCAAAGTCAGCCAAGGAATCTTGAGACACCCTTGAGAGGAATTTTAGTGAAAGGGGGAGTAATCAAGTTGAAAATGAAGAGTTTGGTGAATCCCATTGTGCTTAGCCACAAGTGGATAATGATTGTAAAGAATTTGCATAAGAAACATAAAAGGAGCACGTAGATTCTTGTGAACCCGACTGTGCACAACAACAAGTGGACAAAGATTTGGTGAATACAACAACAGGGCTTGCTGATGATAATGAAGCTGCCATTGAAGTAGCCAATGTTATGCTGAATCCAACAACTCAATTTGTTGATGTTAAGTTTGATGAAGACTTGTTTCCTAATGATGAATGGTTGTAGTTTATTGTTGACAAATGGTAACAAAAAATTCCAGTTTAATTTGTCCTTGAATTAAACTATGAATTAAATTCTCATAGCAACATAAAATAGTTAAATTAAGTTTATTAAACTTACTTAACTTAGGAAATTGGAGTTGGAAGTCTTCTGGAAGTCATGTATATGTTCTCTCTACTTTGTAGAAGTTCAGTGTGAGTTAATTGTGAGTTGTAAAATAGAAGACTCAGTTTCGTGAGTCAGTTCAGTTAAATTAGTTCTAAAACTAATTGAGAGAACTAATAGTGAGTGGTGACACTAATGAACTCCATCAATGCTACTCTAGTTAACTGAATATTTACTCATCAGAAACTCATGCATGTCGATACTAAGAAAGACTCAGTTGAGACTAGAATGCAGGGACAATGTACTATTTGTTTTAGATTTTTCTGAGTTGCACTGATAGTGCATGTAATGAGGAACTTATCCTTGTGGGATTGTGCTATTTTTAGAGATGTTATTTCCCTTTAAATACAAGCTATCCTTCATAGGAATTACACATTGGAATAGAAACTTGGAGAGCTTGTGAATTGTCTAAGCTTTGGCCTTGAGATTGCTTATGAGTTGGAGATTGAATTTGTTGAGTGTTGGGATTGTTATTGAGAGAAAAAGCATTGTAATTTCATCTTGTTTTTCTAGATTAATACAAAACAGAGTGGGGCTTTGAGCTGTGGCTTTCGCTGGATATTTATTGTGTTATGTGCCTTTGATTCTCTTTCTCTATTGATTATTGTTTTCTTGATCTTTATGGGCTTTCGCTGTAAAGAGTAGAATTAAATTCTTGTGTCTTGCTTTAAAAGATTGTTTTAGCTTGTGAATCTACATGATTTTCTACATGGTATCAAAGCAAGATTGTTTTCTTGGCCAAGAGTTTACAGAGAATATCTGAGAATTTATGTGCAAAATTTTCATAAATAAATTGCAGATCTGGATTCCTTGGGAAAAGATACCCAAATATTAAAAAAAAAATCGGCCGAATCAGAATTCGGACGAGGGAGATATCACCGATTTAAAATCAGCTCTCTAGAGGAGATTTCAAAGTTTTGAGTTTCTCAGCTACAGGTGAAAGTCGAATTTACAATACATACTTCAGTATCAACAAATGGTGTTCCATGGGTTGAGGCTTGAATATGTCTTGGAAGGCAGCTCGAATTTTATAGTGTGGAGGGGCAAGATGGAGACTATGCTAAAGGACAATGGCTTGAAGGAATTTGCTAAACAAGAAATTCCTAAGCTAACAGCTACTAATGCACAAAACTTGGCCGAGTGGAAGAAGTGTGTGGCAAAGGAAAGGTGGATAAAACTTGAGGGAGTTCAAGGCCACATTGTCTCGAGTCTCCATGGCAAGGAAACTATGAATGTTATGTGGAAAACAATGATGGACTTGTATCAAAATAGCAGTGATCAAAGGAAGTTGGCACTAAAGGATAAATTTATTAAAATTAAGATGGAGAAAGGAAAGATGATTCCAAAGTACTTGACCAAGTTCACTCAATGTCACGATGAACTTGGAAGTTTTGGAATCACAGTTGCCAAGGAGGATATGGTGAGCTTTGATCTTCTTGGACTCTTGAAGAGTTGGCATAGTTATCAGAACTTTGTCAATGGTTAAGAGAAGCTTCCAGATTGAGAACGACTATGGTAAGATTTGATGGAGGATGAGATCAAGAGGAACACTAGGGATGGCTCCTCATCAAAGACTGATGATGAAGAGAATTGTGCCTTAGCGATTAAGGAAAGGAATGGGAAAGTCAAAATTTCTCATTCAAAATCAGATTCTTATCATGGAGGTAAGAACAAGGACATGACAGAAGTTAAATGCTTTCATTGTCACAAGATGGGTCACTTTGCTACAAATTATCCATTGAAGAAGTCCAAGGAGAAGTGCTCAGGAGGAGCAGCGGGTGAGGCTTTGGCCTCCCAATTTGAATTGGACTTTTTCCTCATTGCATGCATGGTGTCTTCAATGATGAGAAGTGTTTGGTACTTAGACAATGGAGCTTCATTCCACATGACTGGCGACAAAGAGTTATTTAGTGAATTGGAGGAGAAAGATCTAAAGATGCATATCAAGATGGGTGATGATGGTAAGTATAATGTTACTGTTGTGGGAACTATTACTTTTCAGAGGGATCATGCGGCTCCACTCATCTTGAAGAATGTTATGCATGTACCTAGAATGACGAAGAACTTGGTATCCATTGCCATTCTCGAGGATAGAGGCTATGATGTGATATTTTTGAAAGGAAAGATGTTCCTTCGACACATAGCCACGAGTCAAGTAAAGAAGATAAGGATTCGAGTTCAAAATATCTATAAGATAGAGGTAGAGAATTGTGCTGCTTTGAGTTCAAAAGCGAAAAAGATGTTGAGATGAGACGTCGGCGAGTTGTGGCACAGGTGATTGGGCCACTTGCATCATGGGGCTTTGAAGATATTGCAACAAATCTCTACCAGTCTTCCCAAAGGTACACTTGAGCAAGTTGTTACATGCAAGGGTTGCACTTTGGGAGAATACACCTAGCCTTACTTTGGAGACAAAGACAGTCGAGCAAAGTCTATATTGGAGTGAGTCCATTCAGATTTGTGTGGACCATTCTCGATAACTTCCATGGCCAAACACAAGTATTATATCATATCTTTTGATGAATATTATCGTAAATGTTGGGTATTTTTTATGCAGAAAAGGGATCAAACTTTCATAAAGTTTTGTGAGTTCAAAGCATTGGTAGAGAAAGAGTTTGGCAAGAAGGTTAAAGATCTACAGAGTGATAACGATGGTGAGTATTTCTCGAATGAGTTTAAGAACTTATGTGAAATGGAAGGGATTAAATGAGAGTTGACGACACCCCATAACCCTCAACAGAATGGGGTTGTTGAGAGGAAGAACATTAGCATAGTAGGGGAAACAAGGGTGATGTTTCATGATCAGGGAGTACCACTACGCTTGTGGGCTGAGGTATGCAACACAACGATTTATGTTTAGAACCGTAGCCGACATCAGATACTTGAGATGAAGGCACTAGAGGAGGCTTATTCCAGTAAGAGGCCAGATGTTGGTCACTTCAGGATTTTTGGGTCATTGATTTATTACCATGTGACCAAAGATGCATGGAATAAGCTTGAGCCAATAGGAGAGTTGGGGATCTTTGTGGGGTAGACTGGTACACCCCACAACTATCAGGTGTACATGTTGACCTCTTGGATGATAGTGGTTCACAGGGATATCAGGTTCGATGAGGATAAGGCCATGTGATTATCCCTTGAGAGGGAGCTTGAGTTACATGTGGATGAGGAGCTTTTAGCTCCTAAAGTTGAGGGGCCTAAGATTGATGTGGAGTAGCCACATGTAGAGGTTCAAAGAGTGGAGACATCCACTCAGACAGAGCCTTCCAGAGAGGGAAGAAATTGCAGTAGAGAGGCTAACAGATTGTTGGATGATGCATGGGAGAATGTGGGAGCACCCTCTTCTCAACGCAGACAAAGGAGGTCACCAGAGAAGTACAATGGATAGATGGAAGTTATGGTTGCATATGATGTGACAGAGCTATCTTCCTTTCAGGAAGTAGTGCAACAATCAGTTTGGGTTGATGTGATGGTGGAGGAGTATGGCTCCACGGTTCGAAATAGTGTTTGGGATGTGGTCCCCAAACTAGAGGACAAGTCATTTGTGAGCTCCCATTGGCTTTACAAGGTAAAACAAGTTGTAGATGGTAGTGTGGAGAGGCATGAGGCCAGATTTGTGGCTCGTGGCTTTTCACATGTAGAGGGGATTGACTATGATGAGACCTTTGCTCCTACTGCAAGGTACTTGTCAATCAGATCTATTTTGGCACTATCAGCACAGATGGGTTGGAAGATCCATCATATGGATCTGAAGAATGCCTTCCTCAATGGAATGATTGAGGAAGAGGTGTACATAGAGTAGTCTGAAGGTTTTGAAACCTTGGACTGTGAGTCGCATGTGTGCCAACTCAGGAGAGCAATGTATAGGCTGAAAGCAGCACCTCATGCTTGGTACATCATGATAGATAGCTACTTCATTGGGTTGGGCTTCATGAAGAGTGAAGTGGATGCGAACCTGTACCACATAGTGGTGGAAGGTAAGTTGTTGATCATTGTAATTTATGTTGATGATCTTATACTGACAGGTGATGAGAAGCTCATCAAATCTTGCAAGTAGGAACTTGCAAGAGAGTTTGAGATGACATGGGGCTCATGCATTAACTTCTTGGCATGGAGGTATGACAACGAGATGGGAAGTTGTTTGTATCTGAGGGAAAGTATGCCAACAAGATACTCAGGAGATTTTGCAGGGAGAGAAGTAAACCCATGGAGACTCCTCTAGCTGGTATCTCGAGGAAGGATGATGTTACTTCAAGGGAATTAGTGGAAGCTACTGTTTACGAGCAGCTTGTGGGTTCACCCATGTACTTGGTGAACACATGATTGGATATGTGATATGTATTTAACCAGCTTAGTCAAGCCATGGTTAGGCTTACCAAGTTGTATTGGAAGGCAGCAAGGAATGTATTGAGATACCTCAGAGGCACTACTCATTTTGTGTTATGGTATACATGAACAAAGGGAGTGAAGCTTCAAGGCTTCACCGATGCAGTTTGGGTAGGGAGTCCATCCGACAAGAAGAGCACATCAGGAGGCGTATTTAGTATTGGGCCAACGATAGTTTCTTGGTACAACTGGAAACAAAGATCGATTACACTCAATTCGGCAGAGACAAAGTACATGGTTGCAAGTCAGGCAGCATGCAAGGCTATCTACATGAGGAAGATCCTAATTGGTTTGTTTGGTCAGCAGATGGATCTGACAGTGATTTACTTTGATAATCAGAGTTGTATCAAACTCTTTGAGAATCTCGTCTTTAATGGTCGATCAAAGCATATTGATATTTGGTATCATCATCTTAGATATCGTGTATTGAGGTGGATCATGTTGTTAGATTACATTCCCACAGAGGAGCAAGATGTTGACATATTGACAAAGGCATTGTCAAGATGTAAATTTGAGTTTCACAGAGAGAGGATAAGGGTAGATGATAATCCCTTTCTTATTGAGAGTGTGTTCAGAAATGGCAACAAGAAATTCCAGTTTAATTTGTCCTTGAATTAAACTGTTAATCACATTTGAATTCTATTCTCATAGCAACTTAAAATCGTTAAATTAAGTTTATTAAACTTACTTAACTTCGGAAATTCGAGTTGGAAATCTTTTGGAAGTCATGTATATGTTCTCCCTACTTTGTAGGAGTCCAGTGTCATTTAATGTGAGTTGTAAAATAGAAGACTCAGTTTCATGAGTCAGTTGAGTGAAATTAGTTCTCAAATTGATTGAGAGAATTAATAGTAAGTTAACAATCAGTGGTGACACTAATGAACTCCACCAGTGTCACTCTAATCAACTGAATATTTACTCATCAGAAACTCATGCATGACGATTTTGAGAAAGAGCCAGTTGAACTAGAGTGAAGGGACAATGTACTGTTTGTTTTAGATTTCTTTGAGTTACACTGATAGTGCATGCAATCAGGGATTGATCCTCGAGGGATTGTGCTATTTTTAGAGGCTTTATTTCCCTTTAAATAAAAGCTATCCTTCATAGGAATTACACATTGGAATAGAGACTTGGAGAGATTTTGAATTGGCTAATATTTGGCCTTGAGCTTGCTTATGAGTTGGATATTGAATTTGTTGAATGTTGGGATTTTTCTTGAGAGAACAAACATTGTAATTTCATCTTGATTTTCCAGATTAATACAGAACAGATAGTGGGGTTTTGAGTTGTGGCTTTCCCCCGATATTTATTGTGTTATGTGCCTTTTTTTCTCTTCCTCTATTGATTATTGTTCGCTCAATTTTTATGGGCTTCTACTATAAATAATAGAATTAGATTCTTGTCTCTCGCTTTAGAAAATTACATTAACATGTGAATCTACAAGATTTTCTCCAATTATTCAAAAAAAACATGATATTGACATAATGCTATTTGGTGAGAGAATCCCACTTAAGTCAACAAACCAAGGGGATGAAAACCTCTTTGATGTAGCTGAAGAAACAAAGGCATAGAAGGAAGTACACCGAGAGAAAACTCTCATTGTAGCATAGAAATAACAAAACCAATATGGTTACGCAAATATTTTTAATCCTAACATTGATTTCCAATATGCAAGTAAATAAGACAATTATAAAGAAGAGTTAAAGTTCCTTGAAGCATGGCTTGCATCACCATGTCTTCATAAAGTTTGCATAGAACATGCAAAAATGAATGTTCAAGACAATATGGATGATGAAAACATTAATGATATTTTCAAGTATTAGAGTTTTGAAGAAATTTTATTCGCATCTTATGTTGCAACAAATTCATGATGAAAAACACACTACAAAAGATGACATGTGGCAACCGTCCACATACAAACATATTTTTGAAGAGATAGATGATATCCATGCACAACTGGGAACAATGGAAGAGTTTCATGAGAAAATTAAGAAACTAAAGTTTGAAACCTATTGTGAATAGACAAAGTTGAAGCAAGTTAGAGGATATAAGATATGGAAGAAAAGAATAAGAAGAGGAAATGTGGCTATGTAATTTTTTTTTAAATTGTAAGTGTAGTTGAGACTTAGACCAACAAGCGCCATAGTTTAAATTTTTATGGTTGTAATTAAGGGGAACTGTTGGAGAATCTAATTCCAACCACCTCCTAAGCATCATAGCTATTCATCCAAGTATCATAGTGTAATTCAAATGAATTTCAGTTTAGTCAGTTAATGTTGATGTCTCCAATGTACTCTATTTAACTGATTTTGAATATTGAAAAGAGCATCTCTGCTCCATGTTTTTTAATTCCTTGACACATTGACAAGGAATAAAGGTGTAAGAAAAGAGAAGTACACTAAGAATTAGAAGAGAGAAGGCATGCGTTGTAGAAGGCTAGGGTAAAAGCCATGTCGTAGAAACATGGTAAAAGGGATAATGTGGAAGCAACCACAACCAATGGATGCCGCAAAGAGCATCCACGAGAAGTCAAGACAAAGACAAAAAGAGAAAAATAGAACATATATACTCTCCAAATACACAGACCAACAACAAAGATCGTAAGGTGAAAAATTAGATAAAGGAGCAAGAAGAGCATGTAGGCGAGTTGAGAAATACAAAGAGAGAAGCACATCAGAGGGCTAAAGAGGGGGTGTAGTTCCAAAAAAGGATATTATTCTAGGATTGGACCAACAATGTTGTGCCTGAAGCCTACTACCAGAAATGAGAAAACAAATTATATAAGTGAAAAGGCCTAAGCGCAAGCTCTTCCAGAAATCTTGTTGACCTGCTGAACAAATTTAAGAGAAAAATGAATTGAAAACTATAGAGAATATGAAACTTATGATCTGTGCTTCACTACCATGGAGCAAAAGAAGGAGTGTATTGCATTAATTGGTAATTGCCCAACTGTGGATACTGATTTTTGCCTAAACATAGCACAGAGGAACAAGTATGTGAAAAGCAACAAGCAAAACTACCACATACCTCTACTACCAAGACTCTTGGGTTGCACTGACCAACATGTACTGCGGAAGTAGACTCAATAAGAACTAAAATGCTTATAGCCGTAGCTAAAACAACCCATTGGAATTCCACACGAGTGAAAGGCCAACTAACACACTGGGCCATGAGATACATCTAAGAGCTAAGCACAGGTTACTCAGAGTATTAATTAAAAAATCTATTTTGTAGACTTATAGATAAGATACTAGGATACTTATGGGTGAAGACTTATAGTTAGCTTACAGGTGTAAGATTAAGCAAGTTAAATAATAATCTCTGATATAAGTAGCCATATTTATATCAGAGATATAAATTTGATGTGCAAACTGGCCCGTCAATACTCTCATTTAAATCCTTTATGACAGTTTCATTTTGGTCATCAAATGAATAAAAAAATAATTAATGTTGTTAATATCTTAAAATGGAGGTAACCACTTTTATTAGATAATAAAATTTTAAATTAGATGTTACATAACTTTGAAATAATTCATTAAAAAAATTCAAACACTAATCTTAGGATTTTATAAGTTTTTTACTAGAAAGATAAATCCATGTAAATCTTTGAGAATAAAAGAAAATACAAGTTGAGTGAACATAGATTTATAGTAAACACATTTTAAACCATAAAATTAAATCTGATTAGGCGAACAGTGGCTCAAGCATTCAGGATTTACATCATTTGACTTCATATCATTTTGGCATTCAAATCGTAACAACAAACTAGAATCATGGGATTGTTACCGACTTTTTCCAGCCTGCCCAAAAACGTAGAGTGAATGAACTAAACACCCTACAATGATTGACTGCTTTACATTTACAATAAGAATCAACCTTCTAATTGGCTTTTCATTAAGGATTCTCGTTCGCACGGTTTACTTCCAAACTTAAGTTGATAAAAAAGAAACAACCTTAGCTTTGGGATTAGCCGAAAGAAAATCTAACTTAAACCAGATATATTTAAACCAGATATATTTTTTAAGGATTAAAATATAAAAAAAATTGCACATGTAACTTTCGGTGTCATCTCATTAGCATACAAATATCAGACTTCGAAAGGTCACTGAAAATTTTTATAGCCAATATTCCAAGATAAGTCATTACGATTAAAATATAAAAACTTTTATGCATGTAACTTTGCATATAGCCACAGTAGCATATAAATTTCATACTTCGTAAATTCACTAGCCAACATTGCACGATGACTAATTTAAAATCAACTTCGAGATTAGTACAAATCCTATGTTACATAAATTATATTTCTGAAATCATAATCAATACCATTCATTTTATTTGGAAAAGCCTTTATTTACAATAAATTAAATACAAAAGAGAAGATGAGATTATACATTTATAGGGTTAGAAATTTCCATTCTACTATTTTAATATTCATATTTTAGGTTGAAAATTTATTAATTAAAGTTCATTTTCATGATCAATCTATATTCATTTGATTTAAGAAATTCTTTTATTTTTCACTATGGATTTGAACTTCTTGAATATAGCAATGTGATTTATATTTATATTTTTAAAATAAAATGCAACATTTTTAATATTAATAGTTAATAAAAAAATGTTATTTGATTATGTATAAAAACTTTAACTATATTTCTAAAATTTGCTAGAATAATTAAATCCTTCCATTCTCTTAACAACTATACGGAATTATCATAACCCTTTCATTTCTCTTAATAACTAAAGGGCATTATCATAACACAACTCCTTCCCGATACACTTATTCTATTATTTCATTTAATTCTGGATAATTTGGAAATGGCGAAATAAGGTTATTTTTGAGAATAGGACTGAGAATTTTGGACTGGTTCATGAAAAAATCATCACATTATATGCTTTATATCAGTATATGTATTATATCAGGTGCATGAAAGTACTCCAAAAGAAACACAAAAAAGGAAAAATTACCCTTTTATAGAATTCCCGATGGCCTTTTTTTATGGCTCGGCACAAAACAATATATGCTGTTATGGATTTTGGATAGCAATGTCCAAGGATATACACTTCAAAACACATTGGAATGTTGGTCTGGGATCTAACAAAAGGCTATGGCTTTTTGGGTATGATGTGGCTTATAAAATTTCTCAATCTACAGGATTGAGATCTATATTTATGGGGATACAAAGATTATTCTGGATCATATAAAAAGCAAGGTTCAGATTAATCAACCAGCACTTCTGGTTAAGAAAAATTCAATGCATCTGGACACAACTAGGGAGTCCCCCAATCAGTCATACTGGCAGACAACACAACCAGATTGCAGACGAGCTCTCGAAAAAAAGGTCTCCTAGGTATCGTGGAAGAAGTGCAGCTGGATATAATCATGAAAGACAAAAATATTGGCAGGAGTTCATGTATAACAGTTTTGGTTTTTTTTAATGCTACAGGATGTCGACATTAGATGGAGTCATAACTATTACAAGAACTCTTAGTTTACGGATGGAGTTTAGTTGTTTGGAATTATCTTTTACATTGTTTTGGACATGACCGTATTTGTTCTTTCATAAGGAACTGGCTGAACTTACATTCACGATTATCTGGGTTTATTGCGATAATTCCTGTATATATGTTGCGATGATGTACATGGTCCATATGATTAATACATATATAGCTTTTGTCATGCTGAAAAAAAAAGTGAATTAAATTGTGCTGTGAGTAAAACTATAATCAAGATCCTTTCCTCACGTGAATCATGTCAGAACACTTGCCTTTCTTTATCTCTTATTGAAATCTCAAATGGTTTGTGCCGGGAAGAACGTGAGATAGGTTAAAGTGGCTCACTCAACCACCCACAAATAAAGGAAACTGAAATGTTTATCAATACAGAGGGATAGCTAACTCATATTTACTAAATTTCTGAAATGCACCGCCTTACATTTCAGATCGGAAGTTTTCTCTAAATTTTTGTATTTAATAGATTGCGTTCAATTTTTCTTATAACAACATGCATTTTTGCTTTTGTTTTAATACTACAAATATTATATGCAACATCTAAAAATTATGGGTTCATTATTCGATGAAATAATGGACATATAAAAGCCGCTAAGAGAGAAGGAAAAGAAGCAGAATGAAAGAATTCTAAGAGAACATAATATATCATGTCCACTGAAACACTAAATCTATATGTCCACCAAAAGAATGTTAAATTTGTAATTTTAAACAGCGCGGCAGTTTTGGTAAAACCGCCCCGGTCTCCCCGCACCGCCTTTGGCAAAAGGCTGTTTCCGTATGAAGGGCTCCGACACAATCAAACTCCGCCACGCGTCCCTTGTACAAACGCCAATACCGCCTGCTCCCCGGCCGCTAAAGGTCGTTTCATTTGCCCGAGGTTGGCTTGCGAACCACGTCGGATCAGCTGGGCGCGCGATCTCCGCCGTCGATCTCCTGAAGGTGCACGGGCCTGCGTCAAATCACATTTTTGCGTGGATTGAAAGTCTTATAGGTTGACCGCCGTAGTTGAATTTATGGTCTTTAATGTTTTACGTAGATTTAGGTGGAGACCCTTTAATATGGTTATGGGCATACGTTTTATATTTTTTTATATATGTTTCTTATATATACGTTGTTAAAAAAAAGGGAGCCTACGTGCAGTAGTTTTTTAATGTATTGTGCCTGCACACGGAAAAAGGAGAGATTTTTTGCGTTGTATGCATTGAATGCACAGCAGTGCGGAAAAATTAAACAAGAACATGGCTGTAATGTTTGTTCGCCATTGAAAGATACATGAACATCATGAAATTCCTTTTGTAATATCCACAACAGTGGAACCAGATGCAAGTGAGACAGAGTTCTCCCGGTGAATCCCTCTCTGCGCAGAGGATGAAGTTTGTATCAGTTCTTTTGTTTTAAATCAATAGAAGTTTTTTTTGTGACTATGTAATGGACTGTTCTCAGTAAATTTGTTTTAAAAGCTTCCCTGTGCAAGGATCCTGGACAGAGAAACAGAGCATTGTCTCTGTGGTGTGTAATTTGTTTGTTTTTGGTATTTTCCCATCAAAAATATCCAACAGTGGTATCAGAGCAGGCTCAGGCTCTTTAAAGAAGTTAAAAAAGCTGAAGGGAGAAGGTTGTTGCTGCAGCAAAACTTCTCAGGCAGACAGAAGACTCAGACAACGAAGGATTCAGGTATTTTTCATAGCTATCTTGTTTGTTACTGAAGAGACAGTCAGTGTTTTAAATACACAGTCAAGGAATGGCTAGCACAAGCACTGGTATGGGTATGTTTAATACCCAGCTCCCACAGTTTAATGGGAAGAACTATGACTACTGGTCAATAACTATGAAAGCCTTGTTTGCTTCCCAAGACTTATGGGAAATAGTTGAGGAAGGTTTTGAAGAACCAGCAGATGAAACTGAGTTCAATGCATTAACTCAGGGAGAGAAGGATCTGCTAAAGAGCAATAAGAAAATGGATTCAAAAGCCCGTATGTTGTTGTATCTAGCAGTAGACCAGAGTGTGTTTCCAAGGTTAGCAGCAGCTAAGACAACAAATGAAGCATGGCAAATCCTCAAGACAGCCTATCAAGGCATGGAGAGAGTGAAGACAGCAAAACTACAATTGCTGTGAAAGGATTTTGAGAACTTGAACATGAAGGAGTCAGATAACATTGACTCATTCTTCACTCATGTGATTGGTGTAATCACACAAATGAGAACACATGGAGAAACCATTGAAGATAGAAGGATTGTGGAGAAAATATTGAGGGTCTTACCCTCAAAGTTTGATGCCATAGTCACCACCATTGAAGAGACAAAGGATCTCTCAAATTATTCAGTTGATGAGCTACATGCATCACTGATAACACATGAGCAGAGGTTGAGTAGGAATGAAAACTCATCTCTTGAGCAAGCCTTCAAGACCTAGATGTCCTTTGGAAGAGGAAGAGGTCAAGGAAGAGGAAACCGAAGAGGAAGAGGCAGAAGCCAGAACAGAGGTGGAAGGAACAGCCCATCAAATGCACAAGGAAGAGGCAGCAATACAAATCAGAACCAAGGCCAAGGCAGCAGCCAACAAAGAGAACAGTATCATGCTCAAGGACAAAGGTATGATAAATCTAATGTTCAATGCTATTATTGCAAAAAGTATGGACATTATGCAAGTGATTGTAGAAAGAAACAGCATGATATGAACAGTAGACAAAATGCAAATGTTACAAGAGAAAACAACAGTCATGAAAATGTCCTGTTAGCTTGTAACATGGCTGAAACACATAGTGAAGACATATGGTTTTTAGACTCAGGTTGCAGCAACCATATGACAGGAAACATTGCCCTCTTCTCAGCCTTAAATCAAAACTTGAAGTCAGAGGTCACACTAGGAACTGATAGTAAAGTGTCTGTTATGGGAAAAGGAGAGGTAAAAATATTTTCAAAACAAGGAGAAAGGAAAACCATAGCAGATGTCTACTATGTCCCCGGAATGAGATGTAACCTCTTGAGTATTGGACAACTTATTCAAAAAGGTTACAAAGTCTTTTTTGTGAATGATGTATGCACCATCATGGATATACCACCCAGCAAAAGATGCATTCCTGAAGTGAAGATGACAAGGAACAGGATATTCCCTCTCCGGATCAGGGCAGACTTGAAGAACAAGAAGGAAATGGCAGCAGTCACGCAAGAGGCCTTCCAAAGCGTGCCAAAGGATGAAAATTGGTTATGGCACTTGAGATTCGGGCATCTAAGTTTTGGAGGTCTAAACCTATTAAGCATAAAAGGAATGGTAAGAGGATTACCATTGATAGAGAAGCCGGACAGCCTTTGTGAAGGTTGTATATTGGGCAAACAACATAGAGAAAGTTTTCCATCAGGGAAAAGCATAAGGGCAAAGGAACCCTTAGAGATCATCCACTCAGATTTATGTGGACCGATGCAAGCTCCATCATTAGCAGGCAGCCTATATTTCTTAACATTCATTGATGACTTTACATGAAAAACTTGGGCATATTTCCTTAAAAACAAAAGTGAAGTGTTTGAGAAATTCCAAAGTTTCAAAGCGCTTGTAGAGAACCAAAGCGGGCTGCATATAAAAGTTTTGAGAACTGATAGAGGAGGTGAGTATATCTCTAATGAATTCCTAAAGTTTTGTAGAGAAAATGGAATTCATAAACAGTTTACAAATCGGTACACCCCACAGCAAAATGGAGTTGCTGAAAGGAAGAACAGAACCATCATGGAGATGGCAAGGAGCATGTTGAAGGCAAAGCATTTTCCAAATGAGTATTGGGCTGAAGCTGTACATTGTGCAGTTTATATTTTGAACAGGTGTCCTACAAAAGCAGTCATGAACAAAGTGCCAGAAGAGGCATGGAGTGGGAGAAAGCAAGGAGTCACCCACATGAGAGTTTTTGGGTGTGTGGCCTATGCACACATTCCAGATTAGCTAAGGAAGAAGTTGGACAGCAAAGGGGAGAAATGTATCCTTGTTGGATATAGTGATGAATCCAAAGCCTACAGGCTGTATATCCCATCTACCAAGAAATTTTTTGTAAGCAGGGATGTTCAATTCATTGAGGAAGAAGCTTGGGATGGAAGCATAGAGAAATCAGTGAACATTAAAAGCTGTTTGCCTCATGATGAAAATGAAGAGGAAGTGGCTGAAATGGATCCCCAAACAGCAGCACCAACACAAGGATAGCAAGGAACACCATTGAGGATCAATGGGAGTGCTTCTCCAAGCACACCACAAGGAGGAAATTCAAGTGCATCTTCAAGCACTTGCACACCAAGTGAAAGAGGTAAGAAATTTAGAAATTTAAGTGAAATTTATGAAGAAGGAATGAATTCCTTATTTGCCTTGTATTGTCATGTTGATGATCCTATTCATTTCGAAGATGCAATTAAAGATAGGAAATGGATAGAAGCTATGGATGAGGAGATCAATGCCATAGAGAGAAACAAAACATGAGATTTGGTTGAGTTACCAAAAGGCAAAGAAGTCATTGGTGTGAAATGGGTCTACAAGACCAAGAGCAATGCTGAAGGCAAGATTGAAAGGCATAAAGCAAGGCTCGTTGTCAAAGGCTACAAGCAGCAGTATGGGAGAGACTATGAGGAGACTTTCGCACCGGTTGCAAGAATGGAAACAGTGAGAGCAGTGTTGTCCATAGCAGCTCAAAACAAATGGAAAGTCTACCAAATGGACGTGAAATCAGCATTCCTAAATGGAGTGTTAAAGGAAGAGGTTTATGTTGAACAACCTCTAGGCTATGAGAAGAAAGGTGAAGAGCACAAAGTGTGCAAATTGAAGAAAGCTCTTTATGGGCTGAAGCAAGCGCCAAGAGCATGGTACAGCAGGATAGATTCATATCTATTAGATAATGAATTTGACAAATGTGAAGGAGAACCCACAGTCTACATCAAGGAAAAGGATGGTAAAATTTTAATTGTTGTCTTGTATGTAGATGATGTTATTTTCACTGGAAATGATATTTATCTTATTGAGAATTTTAAATCAGTCATGAAGGATGAATTTGAAATGACTGACATGGGTTTGTTGAGATACTTCTTAGGCATAGAAGTAGATCAAAATGAAAAAGGAATTTTTATATCTCAAGCAAGATATGTAAATCAAGTTTTGGGCAGATTTAACATGCAAGAATGCAAGGCAGCCATCACTCCCACAGTGATGGGATTAAAACTCAGCAGAGAGGACAGCAGCAAGGATTTTGATCCTATTTTGTACAAGAGTATTGTTGGCAGCCTTATGTATTTAACAGCAACTAGGCCTGACATTATGTTTTCTGTTAGTTTAATTTCCAGATTCATGGAGAGGCCAAAGGAGGCACATTGGCAGGCAGCAAAGAGAATTTTGAGGTACGTCAAAGGTACCAAAATGTTTGGAATTTTATATCATGCCTCAGAACATTCAGATTTGGTTGGATACACTGATAGCGATTGGGCTGGAAGTGTAGATGATCGGAAGAGCACCTCTGGTTATGTTTTTCATATGGGTTCAGGAGCCATTTCATGGGCTTCTAAGAAGCAGTCCATTGTAGCATTGTCTACAGTAGAGGCTGAATATGTGGTAGCAACAGCAGCAGCATGTCAAGCAGTTTGGATGAGAAGGATGTTGAGAAGCCTAGGCCAAGAGCAGGCAAAAGCGACAGTGGTTTTTTGTGACAATAGCTCAGCTATTGCTTTGTCAAAGAATTCAGTGTTTCATAAGAGAACGAAACACATTGATACAAGGTTTCACTACATCAGAGAATTAGTGAACAATGGAGAAATTGTCCTAGAACATTGCAGGACTCAGGAACAGGTTGCAGACATCTTGACAAAGCCACTGGCTCAGAAGAGTTTCGAATTTTTGAGAAAATGCTTGGGAATGACCGAACGTGCGACTGTTAAAATTAAAAGGGGAGTGTTAAATTTGTAATTTTAAACAGCGCGACAGTTTTGGTAAAACCGCCCCGGTCTCCCCGCACCGCCTTTGGCAAAAGGCTGTTTCCGTATGAAGGGCTCCGACACAATCAAACTCCGCCACGCGTCCCTTGTACAAACGCCAATACCGCCTGCTTCGCGGCCGCTAAAGGTCGTTTCATTTGCCCGAGGTTGGCTTGCGAACCACGTCGGATCAGCTGGGCGCGCGATCTCTGCCATCGATCTCCTGAAGGTGCACGGGGCTGCGTCAAATCACATTTTTGCGTGGATTGAAAGTCTTATAGGTTGACCGCCGTAGTTGAATTTATGGTCTTTAATGTTTTACGTAGATTTAGGTGGAGGCCCTTTAATATGGTTATGGGCATACGTTTTATATTTTTTTATATATGTTTTTTTTATATACGTTGTTAAAAAAAAGGGAGCCTACGTGCAGTAGTTTTTTAATGTATTGTGCCTGCACACGGAAAAAGGAGAGAGTTTTTGCGTTGTGTGCATTGAACGCACAGCAATGTGGAAAAATTAAACAAGAACAGGGCTGTAATGTTTGTTCGCCATTGAAAGATACAAGAACATCATGAAATTCCTTTTGTAATATCCACAGCAGTGGAACCAGATGCAAGTGAGACAGAGTTCTCCCGGTGAATCCCTCTCTGCGCAGAGGATGAAGTTTGTATCAGTGCTTTTGTTTTAAATCAATAGAAGTTTTTTTTGTGACTATGTAATGGACTGTTCTCAGTAAATTTGTTTTAAAAGCTTCCCTGTGCAAGGATACTGGACAGAGAAACAGAGCATTGTCTCTGTGGTGTGTAATTTGTTTGTTTTTGGTATTTTCCCATCAAAAATATCCAACAAAGAATACATGCAGATTGTGTCCATTGAAACAAGATAGCACTAATCTGAAGAAAAATAAATGATATAGATAACTTCTACCAGGAAGAGGCTACCTGGCTTTTCTTTCATGAAGTAAATTAAATTAGTTAACTAATGACCTACATGATCATGATTTCTTGCTTAATAATGCCTCTAACTCTCGGTTTCTTTGCTCCAATTGTTTTATGTTCTTCTTCAGTTGAATCACGCAATCTTTTCTTTGAAGGAGCACAGTAGCTCTGCCTGCATTCTATCTCAGACAACAATTAACCGTTGAAGTATTAGAGCAGCTAACCAGACACACGAACAACATGCCAAAGCGACATGTCAAAGCGGGAAAAATAAAAGCTGTTACTAGAAAACATACCTTGGGCTTTCTGTTCTCGCCTCTTGCGTTCTGCTACAACATCACTCATCTGTTCTTGCCCTTAGAGCAGAAAACACATCACTCGTCTGTTCTAGCGTCTTGCGTTCTGCTACAACATGGTTGATAGCAAGTTTGTCGTAATCACTGCTTGTGGCCACCCTCGGATTGCCAGAATTATTGTTGAAACTTAACGGTCGAAGGATTTTGTGGTTGTTGATGTCATCCATAAAACGGATACACCGCTTCTTCAAGGACAAGTATTTTTTTCGCTTGCAGTAACGTGGTACATCGAGATTTATAGCCTTCCATTTCACAAACGCGCTGTCAGTTTTCCTACCAAAAGATAACCCTAATTCCTTCCAGTTACAGTGGATCCCTTCAGTGGAATGTAAAAGAATAGATTCCTCCTGTTGCAGTGAGGGTTGGCCGTTATAAATGTCAATTTGACATTGTGGAAAGAGATCCGACGAAACAAGATCACTAGGACGGAGGAGAGAAAGAGGCGCAGGGATAATCAGTAGCAACAGATTCGAGTAAATCTGCTGGAGAAAGTTGATTTCACAAATGTTGTAATCATCAATAGGTTCCAGAGAAGTTGTATAGATGTCATCTAATAAGAATTTCGGAGAAGGCGTTCGAGAGGACATCCTATCTACACATTCAGGAACTTGTAGGAGAGCAAACATGGAATTGTGATAAGATCAGGTCCGTGTTTATCACTTTATGAGCATGCCAAGTGTGAAATTTAAAATGAAATATTTCAATGGAAAATACTGTAATTAGCTCAATAAATTCCGATGGTAGCGAAGATGGACTTACAGGTGGGCTGGGTAAGAGTCAATACCGATCGGCGATAACTTGTCGAAACCAGAAGCAATTCTTGATTAACGGGAGTTTTGTATGAGAACTACACACAGGATTTTCAGAGATATGGAGAGTTAACAACAGTTTTCAATATATAGTTGTACATAGAATAGACAAATACAGGTTGCGTGTCCATATTGTATATAAGAGAGGCACTCAACTATGGGCGTGGTCACTGTTTTGTGTTTTTTAATTGCCGATAATGTCATGGGGATAAATCTGCAATTTTCATTGACCGAGTGATAGAGGGTGCTGATGTCATGGCATTTCAGTTTAAGTAGATGGGAAAAAAAGTCGGTTACAATATAAGCAAGGTTTACAGAAGTTAAACCCTAATTAGTTGCATCTGTGAATCTGATTTCTTTTGTAAGTTTTGTTGCTCACATTGAAATTTTCTGGGGAATTTGACTGTTGAAAGAATTGGGAAAAAAAGAAATTAGGAAAATTTGCTTTCCTTTCATGATTGTGGATGAGAGAGAGGTTGATGATTTTTCAGTAACTAGATTATAAAATCCTGAAATATTCCAAAACAAAGCAGATAAGAGCAGGTCAAAAATAAACTGCACTCGTGCGGCCAAAATTTCAAGATATTCCCAAGATACTCCAACATATTTCCTCTATTCTAAGTTAAGCATCATTTCCCAAAATCACTTGAAACCTAAATATAATTTCTCTTTTGCAAAACTCTAACATGTCCATTTAAGAGACTTAATCTGAGTGGAGGGGATTATAACAATTCTGCCCAAGCACCCCGGTTAAAATCAATTGACACTCAGATTAAATTTAGTATTTATTCAATTTTTCATTTCCATTTCGATTTCGTCCATTCCATTTTGATGCGACATTCCATGCTTATCTTTATATGTCGACCACAATTTGTATTTGTGGTGATAATTTCAGACGAAACTTCTCGATTGCAATTTTCCATCACTGACCAAAGCCTATTCGCATATTTCAACAGTCCACCGTCCGCCGCATTATGTGATTGGATTCGTATAAAGAATTTGGAAATAACCTTCGGATGTGTTTCAGTTGTAATATTTGTACTGTACTAATTATTTTTTTTCCAAAAAACATGGTGGAAAATTCAATTGCGCTGCAGTACATTTTGAAAAGTGATGTCCATGATGTATGCATCCTCACGAATCCATGAACTCGATTGCAACTCAATTGTGAATGTTGGGAATTTTTTTTAGAAAGTTGAGAGTTTAAAATTACACAATTAATTTCATTCATATTCATTAGATTTTCAAAATATTTTTTTAGTTTTATAATCAAAATAAATCCAAGGCTAATTAAAAACATGAATATGAAAATTTCCACTTTACTCCTAACAACCCACTCTCCAAAGCCATTGTCCATAGGGAATTCTTATTTCAATTAAAAACATAAATATGAACATTTCCACTCTCCATCCAAAGTCATCGTCCGTACACAATTCTTATTTCTTAATTTTAACTATGATGAGTTAAATTACATTATAGTGTAATCACATGACACATATGCAAGCATTATTTCCAATACCCTCTCTTAATTCCTACAAGTAAAAACACACATTAAAACAACAATATTGATCTCTGTCATATTTGTCTTGTATGGTCATCACTAGCACTTACATCCACTCTGAAATCTCATGGTTTCTAGTCTTTTCTTCACCACAATTTTGAGCTTCCCACTTGATCCATTTAAGGCATATCTACTTTAGACCATCACTGACATAGTTTTTAGAATTGACGCTTTTGGACCTCCAGAAGCACGACGGGTCAGTCTCGACGCTAAACCATCCTATGGAACTACCACCATCTGTTGAACCCACGACCCTTCGATGTCTTCATCAATTATCTAGGATAGCATTGTGGGTATAGAATGTCTTCACAACCAATTCTACAACTTGACCTCGTATAAAATAACCTATATTGATGCTTCTGGGCCACAAGATTGACCTTATTAAGAACTACCTATAACTAATGCTCTCAAAACACAACAAGTCACAATAGTTTATTCAATAGTTCATTTGTTCTTTGTGATTCTTTATACATATCATCTCACAAATATCAAAGTGAAATTGTTTGAGACAACCTCCTTCATAGATCCATTAAAAAATTATACAACAGATCTAAATAAAATCATAATAACTTTGCACACCATTATATATCAAACTCACACCACACAATAACTCTAAATACTTGTATTTTCCATCATATTTGTGCCCCTTTCTATCTTGATCTCCATAATTATGCTTGAATCAACCAACTACACTCATTTCAAATAATTTATGAGTTGCATAATCTCACCGAGTTGAATCTGCTCTTTGAATCATGTTGTAGAAATTTTGAATAA
Source organism: Pinus tabuliformis (assembly GCA_031772625.1). Classification (NCBI taxonomy): domain Eukaryota; kingdom Viridiplantae; phylum Streptophyta; class Pinopsida; order Pinales; family Pinaceae; genus Pinus; species Pinus tabuliformis. The sequence goes on from CM062807.1 coordinate 574,739,569, forward strand.
TTTAACACATATTCAATGGAGATTATCCTGATCATGTACTAATGCGGAAAACATTCACAATGCATAAGCTCCTCTACGTTGATCAAGAATATAGCAGCATCAATAACAATAAAACATCAAGAGCATTCACACATTAACACAGTATGTATCACGGGGAAAGCATCTCACTAAAAACCCCACACTATCTGTATATTAATGATTGAGTCATGTAACATTACACAGCATAATACTTCTCACAAGTATCTCCACCTCTGTTACACACAATACAGCTCAGATCTGATCTCCAAATCTCTTCCACTGCTTGCCTGCCTCCACTGCTCAATACCTGCTCAAGAACTGATGAGAATTGCTTCCCAAACTCGATTTTCACCTGCAAAATAGTCACTCACTCTTTGTGGACGTGAGCAAAGGCTAAAATGCGGGCCAAATACGTGAGCAAACTCATTGGCATACTCAATCCTTTGATTGTGCAAGATCTGGTGCACAACTATAGTCACAACTGATAGCAATCTGATTCTCTACCACCTGTCCCTGTTGAACTGAACATGCACTGACATGCAACTGAGTTAACTGATGTATTCTTTAGTTGTATTATGAGTTAATAATTAGTTTAACAACTCATCATTAGTCTATCTGCAGTTAGACTAACTACAACCAGTTTAACTAAGTTAAACTGAACACAACTCCATCAACTGTACCTCCAGTCCACTAAACTCAACTCACTTGAGTTCTAACTGAAGTCATGCATGCAACAACTCAACTGACTCATAAGAAAAACGAATTTCCTTCTGACAGCTGCATGTGCCACTTCCGTAGCTCAAACTGAAGTGCTCCAAGAGAATAAGATTAAGTTTATAGTCCAAATATTATTGTGAGATAATAATATTTGACTTTTCTATTTTTGACAGCCAGTCTAAAAATAGACTTGATCACTCACACTGTGATCACTCACACTTTCATCAAAAATAGAAGTCCATCTATTTTCCCAACTTGATCAATCATCCATAAACATAGACATGATCCATATGTCTAAAAATAGACATAGTTTAAAAATAGACTTGCGCCAAAAATAGCCTGCGGGCCCACTTAGTGAAGGCGACTCTTTTCACTAAGCTCCATCATCTTGTTGCAATCTCAACACTCCCTCTCGACAAGATATGGATTATCAGCAACCCCTATCCTGCCTCGGTGGTACTCGAATTTGCTCCTGGTGAGAGCCTTCGTCAGAATATCAGCATCCTGATCCTCCGTTGGAATGTACGAAAGTAACATGATCCTCCGCTGCACACAATCTCTGATATGATGGTACCTGATGTCAATATGTTTAGATCTATCATGAAATACAGGATTAGCCGAGAGTTTAATGCAACTCTGGTTATCACAGTAAATCACAGTAGGATCCAAATGAGAACCGAACAAACCAACCAGGATCTTCCTCATCCATATAGCCTCGCATGCAGCCAAACTTGCTGCCATATACTCGGCCTCCGCTGAACTGAGTGCCACAGATCTCTGCTTCCTGCTGTACCAAGAAACTGCTGTCGATCCGATACTGAAGACCCCTCCTGATGTGCTCTTTCTGTCTGTTGGGCTCCCTGCCCAATCTGCATCCGTGAAGCCACATAGCTTCACCTCATCCTCCTGTCTGTACCACAAACCATATCCCGATGTGCCTCTCAAGTAGCGCAATACATGCTTGCCCGCCTTCCAGAAGAGCTTGGTAGGCTTAACCATAGCTTGTGAAAGCTGGTTAACTGCATAGCATATATCAGGTCGTGTATTGACCAAATACATCAGCGACCCCACCAACTGTCGATAAACAGTGGCATCCACTTCTTCTCCCGAAGTGGGATCCTCCTTCCTCCAACCTCCAGGAAGAGGAGTATCAACAGGCTTGCAGCCATGCATGTTGAACTTCTCCAGTATCTCCCGAGCATACTTGCCCTGAGAAACAAACAGTCCACCACTGCGCTGCCATATTTCCAATCCTAGGAAATAGTGAAGGAGGCCCAAATCCTTCATCTCAAACTCTGTAGCAAGATCCTTCTTGCATGACAGTATCAACAGCTCATCACCCGTTAGAATCAAATCATCAACATACAGTACAATGATAAGCAACTTACCCTCCACCACAATCTGGTATAGGTTCGGATCCGCCTCGCTCTTGGAGAATCCAAGTCCTGTGAAATAGCTGTCTATCCGTGTGTACCAAGCACGTGGTGCTTGCTTCAACCCATACAGCGCTCTCTTGAGCCTGCACACATGCGACTCGCTGCTGAAGACTTCAAAGCCTTCGGGTTGCTCAATGTACACCTCCTCCTCAATGACTCCGTTGAGGAACGCAGTCTTCACATCCATCTGATGAATGTGCCATCCCATCTGCACTGAGAGAGCAAGAATCGTCCGTATGGAAGAATACCTTGCGACAGGTGCAAAGGTCTCCTCATAATCGATCCCCTCAATCTGTGAAAAGCCTCGAGCAACAAATCTTGCCTTGTACTTCTCCACACTCCCGTCAGCTGCCTGCTTAACTTTGTAGATCCATCTCAAACCTACCATTGATTTCCCTTCCGGTCTAGGAACAATCTCCCATGCACTGTTTCTGACAATAGAATCATACTCTTCCACCATGGCGTCTACCCATGCGGGATCCTCCACAGCTTCCTCGAAAGAGGATGGCTCAGTCACAACACACTTGCTCATAAGAGCCATGTATCCAGTGTACCGATCAGGTGACTGTCTCTGCCTGCGTTGGGCTGTAGGTGGTCCTACAACTTTCTCTGCATCTTGAGCCAGTCGCTCAGCTTCTGTCAAGCGCTTTCGCCCTCTGATGGTTGGCGCTGCATGAGTGGTCTCTTCCACTCCATGAACCTCGTCCTGTGGCTGATCCACGTCCTGAAGCTCATCCTTAGGAACTAGTAGCTCCTCATCTGCATGCAAGTGTATCTCCCTCTCAAGCGAACACTTCATGGCTTTCTCCTCCTGAAATTTTATATCCCGTCGCACAACAGTTTTACCACTATCTGGCAAATACACACGATAGTTGTGGGGCGTATCAGTGTACCCCACAAATATCCCAACCTCTGCAGTCGGTTCCAACTTCTTTCTGGCATCCTTCGTCACATGCATGTAAACGTTAGCACCAAAAATCCTCAAATGAGAAAGATCAGGCTTCTTACCAGAATAAGCCTCCTCGGGTGTACTCATGCCAAGTATCCTATGAGGACAACGGTTCTGCACATAAACTGCTGTATTGCATGCTTCCGGCCACAAGTGAAGGGGTAGGCCCTGATCATGCAACATTGCCCGTGCAGCACCCACAATCGTTTTGTTCTTCCGCTCAGCTACCCCGTTCTGCTGTGGGTTATGGGGAGCTACGAGCTCTCTATGAATCCCTTCTGCCTTGCAGAAATCCTTGAACTCGTCCGAGATGTATTCACCACCATTATCGCTCCTAAGAGCCTTCACCTTCTTCCCCGACTCCTTCTCGACCAGTGCTTTGAATTCACAGAACTTTGAATATGTCTCGCTCTTCTTCTGCATGAAGAAGATCCAGCACTTACGAGAGAAATCATCAACAAAAATCACATAATACCTGTGTTTTGCTGTCGAAGCAACTGAGAAAGGTCCACACACGTCTGTGTGAATTCTCTCAAGGATCGTCGTGGCGCGACTATCCTTCTCGTGAAAGGTGGCTTTCACAAACTTCCCCAAAGTACACCCCTTGCACTGATCTGACTGCGCAAGTGTGCCTTTAGGAAGCCCTGTAGTGATCTGCTGCAGTATCTTCAAGGCTCCATGGTGAAGGTGACCCAATCTCCTGTGCCACAACTCGCCATCATCCCGGCTCACCAATCCTTCTGCCTTGCCTGCCATTGCTGCGCATCCATCTACATGCAACTGATAAAGGTTCCTCACTCGAACCCCTATCTTCCGGGTCTCACCAGTTGTCTTGCTGCGCAGGAAGGCCTTTCCCTCGCTGAAAACAACATCATACCCCTTGTCTTCTAACATCGCCACTGAGATGAGATTCTTCTTCAATCCTGGAACATGCATGACTTCCTTCAATACAAAGGGTTTACCAGACTCCCTCTCAAAGGAAATGGTACCGATACCGGTCGCACTGTATCTACCATCATCGCCCATCTCGATGTGCACTCCAAGATCTTTGTCCTCTAGATCAGAGAACAAGTCTCTATCTCCCGTCATGTGAAAAGACGCACCACTGTCCAGAAACCACACTGATCCCATCACACTTGAAACCAAGCATGCGATCAATGAAAAATCAAGCTCAAACTGAGAAGCTAAAGCCTCTCCCCCTGCAGATCCAGCAGCTTGCTTGTTCTTCTTCTTCTGCGGACAATTTGTGGCATAGTGTCCATGCTGGTGACAGTGAAAACACTTCACCTTGGACATATCCTGCTTCTTGCCTTTCGCACCAGACTGAGAAGCTTTCTTGCTCTTCCCTTTCTTTGCTTTGGCAGCCAAAGCACAATTCTCTTCATCAACTCCCTTTGACGAAGATCCGTCCCTGGTACTCCGCCTGATCTCCTCCTGCACAAGATCTGACCATAGTCTTTCCCATCCTGGCAACTTCTCCCGACCATTGACAGAGTCCTGATAGGAATGCCAACTCTTCGGAAGACCAAGGAGAGCCAAGCTCACCAAGTCCTCATCATCGACAGTAACCCCCACACTTCCCAGCTCATCTCGACACTGAGTGAACTTCGTGAGATACTTGGGAATATTGTCTCCCTTCTCGCATTTGATGTTTCTGAGTTTATCTTTGAGCGCCAGCTTCCTCTGATCGCTCTTGCTTTGGAATAATTCTGTTAATGATTTCCACATCAAATATGGAGTAGCCTTTCCATGGAGGCTGGACACAATGTGATCCTTCACGCCCTCCAACAGAATTCTTCGACATTTTGCGATCTTCTTTTGCCAAGCATCAGCTTGAGTAGCATCAGTAGGCTTTGGGATATCTGTATCTATGAATTCCTTCAGCCCGTTATCATCCAATACTGCCTCCATCCTGTCCTTCCATGCAATATAGTTTGAGCTGCCCTCAAGAGCATACTCCAATCGCAATCCGTTGAAAGACATTGCTGCGTTGTCACCAAGAAAACACTGCTGCAAATTCGAATTCCACCAGCAACCAACTCAACTGCTTCCGATCAACCCTCGCTTGATATCCTGTAAAAATCTCTTCTACAAATCAAGCTGCTCCGATACCATGTAGAAATTTTGAATAATTTAACACATATTCAATGGAGATTATCCTAATCATGTACTAATGCGGAAAACATTCACAATACATAAGCTCCTCTACGTTGATCAAGAATATAGCAGCATCAATAACAATAAAACATCAAGAGCATTCACACATTAACACAGTATGTATCACGGGGAAAGCATCTCGCTAAAAACCCCACACTATCTGTATATTAATGATTGAGTCATGTAACATTACACAGCATAATACTTCTCACAAGTATCTCCACCTCTGTTACACACAATACAGCTCAGATCTGATCTCCAAATCTCTTCCACTGCTTGCCTGCCTCCACTGCTCAATACCTGCTCAAGAACTGATGAGAATTGCTTCCCAAACTCGATTTTCACCTGCAAAATAGTCACTCACTCTTTGTGGACGTGAGCAAAGGCTAAAATGCGGGCCAAATATGTGAGCAAACTCATTGGCATACTCAATCCTTTGATTGTGCAAGATCTGGTGCACAACTATAGTCACAACTGATAGCAATCTGATTCTCTACCACCTGTCCCTGTTGAACTGAACATGCACTGACATGCAACTGAGTTAACTGATGTATTCTTTAGTTGTATTATGAGTTAATAATTAGTTTAACAACTCATCATTAGTCTATCTGCAGTTAGACTAACTACAACCAGTTTAACTAAGTTAAACTGAACACAACTCCATCAACTGTACCTCCAGTCCACTAAACTCAACTCACTTGAGTTCTAACTGAAGTCATGCATGCAACAACTCAACTGACTCATAAGAAAAACGAATTTCCTTCTGACAGCTGCATGTGCCACTTCCGTAGCTCAAACTGAAGTGCTCCAAGAGAATAAGATTAAGTTTATAGTCCAAATATTATTGTGAGATAATAATATTTGACTTTTCTATTTTTGACAGCCAGTCTAAAAATAGACTTGATCACTCACACTGTGATCACTCACACTTTCATCAAAAATAGAAGTCCATCTATTTTCCCAACTTGATCAATCATCCATAAACATAGACATGATCCATATGTCTAAAAATAGACATAGTTTAAAAATAGACTTGCGCCAAAAATAGCCTGCGGGCCCACTTAGTGAAGGCGACTCTTTTCACTAAGCTCCATCATCTTGTTGCAATCTCAACACATGTTTCTGTTGAATTGAGGGACTACAACTACTTAGATTTATGGGACATGCTTTAGGGATACACTGCCTATTGGCTAGCTCCCTGTCAACAATCTTCATGAATTCGCTCTGGATCAAACTCGTGGGGTTTGCAACATAAAATTGTGATGTAGCTTTCTTACTACCATATATTGGAGTAACTAACTCAATTTCTACTCCTATCAGATCTGATCATAAAAGGAAAAAAAAAATGTTCAACTAGGAGGCTCTTCATCCAAAAATCAATTGAGCAACTTCGATTCCACGCACGACATGGATCCATGCAGAAACAACCAATTCCTGGCGACCTTAAAGAGGACACATGTCAAGTTAAGCTATAGAAATGAGTTCGATGACAATGTGAGAGTGGTGTTCAACACCACCAAGAATGTATTTGATGATATATATTTCACGACGCTGCAATCTGGAGTAGTATTTCTAACATACAACTAGACACTGATGTCTTGCACTAGAATGAGAGGACGGGTGAACACTTACAACATGAATCCAGATTCCTTTTTCGATTTCTAGGAGGCCATTGGCCATTGTCATGGATGACATAGTAGAAATGACTAACCTTTTAACCCACATCGCACTCAAACAAAATCTCGAAGCTGGATTCACCAAGTTATCATTCCCTTCAAATGCTCTTGCTTAATTTTCGATGTATTTGATCTCACATAGTATTCACAATCGGCTATGCAGTGACTCTCAGCCAAATACATGATTCCTTGTAGATCCCAGTCATGCTCAACACCCTTTAATCAAATCAGATCAACACACAAAAAAATAAAATTTACTCACAACAACTACTCCACATAACACAATCTCTTATCATAATTTATTTACACAGAAATATACTCAAGGCTCTCTCACATCTTCCCGGCCTCTCTGGAATGAGTTAACCTAGAACAGGCTATGATACCATGACAATGAAAGTGAGAGAGGATAGATAGATTGTGGACATAACAGATCAAACTATATTATTTTATTGATCTCGATGGATAGATATATATAGGATGGATACATATATATAGGATAGAGATCACCAACTTCAACAATTCTAGATCATAGAAAAGTGGATAACTTGTAATCAAATGACACGTATGGAAGCATTACTCCCAATAATTGAAAGGATAGTATTTAATATGTATAGGACTATGTACGATGGCCAATTTACATACTAAATGGACAATCTTTATTTATATTTTTATATACCACATGCAAAGATGAATGATCATGAATGATCGACTAACGATGATTGATGAGGTTTAAATTTTAACTTTTTTATTAAAATTCATTCAACAAAATAATATAGATTCATCATAACTTAAATACAAGCATGCCACACCAAGAATTAATTAGTTGGATACTCTCCATAATTGATATATATATATATATATATATATATATATATATATATATATATATATATATATATATATATATATATATAATATATTCTGATTTATTAAATTATATTTTTTATTATATAAATGGATTCAATGCCTTCAAAAATATTCTTAAATGCTCAGATTGTAAATACTACATAATTTAATCTTTCATTTCAACAAATTTTTATTACATTTTACCATATTTTTTTATTGATCTCGATGGATAGATATATATAGGATGAATATATATATAGATGATAGAGATCACCAACTTCAACAATTCTAGATCATAAAAAAGTGGACCTATGAATTGAACATGGCATAACTATAACTCATGCGCATGGGAAACAATAAATTCTAGATTGACACCTCAAGACTCACAATGACGACTTGTAATCACATGACACATATGGAAGCATTACTTCCAATAATTGAAAGGATAATATCTAATTTGTAGAGGACTATGTACGATGGCCAATTTACATGCTAAATGAACAGTCTTTATTTATATTTTTATATACCAGATAAAAAAAAGAATGATAAGTTGACGATGATTGATGAGGTTTAGATTTTAACTTTTTATTAAAATTCACTCAAAAAAATAATATAGATTCATCTTAACTAAGAAACAAGCATGCCACACCCAGAACTAATTATTTTGAAATGTAAAACTTTTTGTGAGAGTGCAAAAAAAAGTTTACACATTGAGAGGTTTGATACTCTCCATAATTAAGCATATGGCTTGAAAGTGAAGGTAAGTAGGCTAAAGGCCAAGCGGGTTTTAGAAAGAAACACTCAACAACAGACCACATCCTTACGCTTAGGATCATTGTGGAGGAATGTCGTAATGATAAATCCAATCCCTTTTGTTGCTTTGTGGACTTTAGAAAGGCTTTCGATACAATTCCTAGAAATAACCTTTGGAACAGATTAGAAGAGCTAAAGGTTGCTTTTGAGTTGAGAGATGTCACTATAAGGTTATACGAGAATGTAATTGCCAAGTTAAAGAGCAATGAGGGGTGGTCGAAAGTTATTAAGTGTAATATCGGAGTTAAACAAGGTTTCCCATCTCCCCTACCCTATTTGGCATTTACATCGACATGCTAGAAGGTTGTTTAGAGGAAGCAGGATGTGCTAGCACGATCTTAGCTAGGATAGTCATCATCCTTCTTCTCTACACTGACGATATTGTTCTTCTTGCAAGGTGCCCATCTGATCTTGATAAGAAACTTACACTTCTTAAGGATTTCTGCTCTACCATGGGTATGATTGTTAACACTGACAAAACAAAAGTTATGATTATCAAATCCAAGAAGGACACTTGCGCTAATTTTATTTATGACAATAGTAACTTGGAGGAAGTTTCTTCCTACAAGTACCTAAGAACTGATATTCATCACAAGCACAACTAGAACTATAGCATTGAGAAAAGGATTAATGGGGGATAGAAAGCTTATTTTTGTCTTGAAAATAATTGTAAAATGGCAAACCTCGTAATGTGGGATAGAAATAAGTTCCTCTTTGAAACTTTAGTCACTCTGGTTATCTTATATGGATGTGAGGTTTGGGGTTGTAGCATCTCCAAAGAATCCTGGAGAAAGATTGACAAAATCCAGAAGCATTTTAAAACGTATAACCTCAAAATTAAAAGCAACACACCCTATCCTATTCTCCTTATAGAAGTGGATCTTTCCCCTATCAAGAGCCTAGCTATGACTAGGCTTCTGTTGTACAAGCACAAACTCAATAACATAGGAGACCATAGACCTCCTAAACTAGCTTTAAATTCCAACCAAAACCACCTAAGGCTCAAACGATGTTGGTATAAAGACACCAAGGCCTGGTTAAACCATTGGGATATCGATGAGAATGTTGCATTGCAAAACATTAATAGCATTAAAAATATTCTTACTTCTAAGTTCAAAGAAAAAATTTTGTGTGAGAAATATTTAGTAGCTAAAAGAAAATTAAGATATTATAAGGAGATCATCAACCCCACCCTAGAAGATCAAAAACATCTCTCTGTTTTAACTAGCTGAATGAAGAAAATTAATATATCCAAGATTAGAACGAACTCTCATGAGCTCCATCGTGAAATGGCTCTTTGGGGAGTTTCTAAAACACCATGGATGAAAAGGTTCTACCATCTCTGTGAGAATACGAACATCGAAGATGAAAATCACTTCCTCTTAGAGCACCCCACGTACAACCACATTACATCTCAGTTTCAAAATCTTTGTTGCAATACTGACCTTCCTAGCCTTTTACGTTGTCAAAATTACAATGAGCTCGGGAGGCTTCTCTCCAAGCTTTTTGAGCATAGGAATAAAATCTTAAATCAAATTATATAATTCGTTTCTTTAGGTCTGATAGACCAAAGGTTGGTCTCAATGGATGTCAACCCTCATCATCATCATCATTTATATATATATATATATATATATATATATATATAATAGTTAAATTCTATTTCTGATTTATTAAATTGTATTTTTTATTATATAAATGGACTCAATGCCTTCAAAAATATTTTTAAATACTCAGATTGTAAATACTACATAATTTAATATTTCCTTTCAACTAATTTTTATTAAATTTTACTATATTATTTTATTGATGAAGATGGATAGATATATATCAGATGGATATATATATATATATATATATATATATATATATATATATATATATATATATATATATATATATATATATATATATATGATGGAGATCACCAACTTCAACAATTCTAGATCCTAAAAAAGTGGATCTATGAATCAAACATGACATAACTATAACTCATGCACATGCGAAACAATAAATTCTAGATTGAAGCCTCGGGACTCACAATGACAACTTGTAATCACATGACACATATGGAAGCATTACTTCCAATAATTGAAAGGATAATATTTGATATGTAGAGGACTCTATACGATGGCCAATTTACATACTAACTGAACAGTCTTTATTTATATTTTTATATACCACATGCAAAAATAAGTGATAAGTGGAGGATGATTGATGAGGTTTACATTTTAAATTATTTATTAAAATTCATTCAGAAAAATAATATAGATTCATCTTAACTAAGAAACAAGCATGCCACACCCAAAATTAGTTATTTTGAAATGTAAAATTTTTGTAAGAGTGCAAAAAAGGTTTACACAATGAGAGGTTTGATACTCTCCATAATTGATAGATCTGATATATCTATCTATATATATATATATATATATATATATATATATATATATATATATATATATATATATATATATATATATATATATATATATTTGATTTATTAAATTATATTTTTTATTATATAAATAGACTCAGTGCTTTCAAAAATATTTTTAAATCACATATTATTTTTCCATAAGAATTGAATGAATTAAACACCTCTTGTCTTATACATGTCTCTTTTATTAGTATTATTTGGCAGTAATAATGTTTTTTAACTTTTAATAATTTATTTTCTTCCTTTTTTTATTGCTCCTTCCATCTACCAGGGACTATAGAAATCACCTCACATTCAATAGGCCCTTGACATGGATTACTTTGCAAAGCTTTTGTAACTTTCACCAATTTTTTTAGAAAATGTTGAATATTTGCATTTTCTTGTAAACCAAAAAAACTCTAATTTTTGTAAATCTTATTTCTAATCTTATATTGTCTAAACAAGTCTTGATGTGACATAATTCCTTTGGTGGAGGGCAATTTAATTTTAGCATTTGTGAGTGTCTCACAAAGAAATTTAAAATGAAAAAGAGAATAATTTTCTAAATGACCATTACATCGGTGAGTGCTTTGACACTCACATTGATACTAGCATTGTTAGTCTAACACTAGCATTGATGCTATTAGCCTCAAAATATTAGTGCTTTCCTAGATCCTTTACATAAGTGAATGGTGGGGGGACATCTGCAATTTTTGTGAGTTGTGCAGGAGAACGAGTGTGAAAGGGGAATACATGTGTAGAGGAAGAAGAAGATTTTTTTTCTTTTGGACATTTGAAGTTATTTTAAATTTAAGTATAAACTTTAGTTTTCATTTTAAACTTTTGCACATTTATCTATGCGAAACAAAAAGTGTATGGAGTCAAGGATGTGTACAACATAAAGGATGTGCGAAACAACGGCTATGTGTAGGAGAATGGGTGTACCGAGGGAATATGTGCATGGAAATCATAAAATTTATCCCATACACATGAAATTATTTTAACATTAAGAAAAATATTTGAAATAACAAATTACACAGATAATTGGGAAATAAAAATATGTTAGAATAGTTAACATATTTTTCAAATTAAACTTTTACACATTGGACTATGTAGAACAACATTACGTGGATTCGGTGATGTGTGTAGAGTAAATGATGTGTGGAACAGAGGAGTGTGTGGAAGAGAACGAGTGTGTAGAGATAGTACATGTGTAGAGAAAGGACATAATTTTTTAATTTTAAGTTTCTTTCCATTTACATGAAATCATTTTAATTTTAACCAGAATGTTTAAAATAAAAAACTGCAGAAATAAGTGGGAATTTAAAAGCTAATGCAACAATTAATTTTTTTTCCATCTTAAACTTTTATATATTTAACTCTACAAAACAACAAGCGTATCAAGCCATGGATTTGTGCAAATAAAAGCATATGTGAAACAAGAGGTATGTGTGGGAGAATAAGTGTCCAAAGGGAATGTGTGTGCATAACAAGAACATAAATTTTTCCACATACATGAAATTATTTTAACATTACTAAAACACTCTTAAAAAAAAATTATACAAATAATTGAGGAATCAAAATTTATTGTAAAAATTAGCATATTTTTTCATTTTAAACTTTTATATATTCTGCTATATAAGTGTATGTAACTGACAATGTGTTGAAGTAAAGGATATATAAAAGAATGGGTACGTGTGAGAGAAAATGTCTGTAAATGGAATGCATATGTGGAACAAGAAGAAACAATATTTTATGCACACACAAAATTATGATAGATTTATGCAGAAACTTTAAAATAAAAAACTACACAAATAATTGGAAAATCGAAATCGGGTGCCACAATTTACATATTTTTTACTTTAAACTTTTACACGTTCATTTATGCGGAATAATATTTGGATGGAGCTAAGAATGTGTGTAGAGAAAAGGATGTGGAGTATACGGGGTATGTGTGTGGGAATCAGAGTGCAAAGGAAACACATGTGTCAAAAAAGAAAAAAAAAAGCAATTCACACACATTGAATTATTATGTAGAAACTCTAAAATAAAAAACTGCACAAATAATTGGGAAATCAAAAGTTGTTGTAACAATTAACATATTTTCATTGTAAACTTTTAGAAATTAAACTATGTTGAACAACAAGTGTATGGAGCCCATGATGTGTGCAGAGTCAAGGATGCGTTAAACAAGGGGTATATCTATGAGAACAAGTGTGCATAGGGAATCTATGTAAGGAACATGAATAAAAACTATTTCCGCACACATGAAATTATTTTAACTTTGCAAAGGAACTTCAAAATAGAAATCTCCACAAATAGTTTACAAATCAATAGGTAACATATTTTTTCATTTTAAAGTTTTTCACATTTAGCTATGCGGAATAACAGGGGATATGTGTAGGAGAATAGGAGTGGGGAGGATGTGCATGTGTGGAGTGATAATATAAACTATTTCATGCACCCACATAATTCAACTTTATCTATAATTTTCAATCATTGGTGCTCATGGCTGCTTAACAATGGATGTTATAATAAATAGTCCCTACCATTTCTAGAGAATATATAAATTTCCTCATGGTCAATAGTCCATTGACTATGTATTACTCTTCAAAGCTTTTAATACTTATTTCTTGTCAGAATGACATTTGTAGAAAATTTGACCCATGATTTTTAACGATGTTGCATTAGAGAAAATTTCACCGTAAAAGTGCATATGAAATTTTCATGTAGTTTCCATGTTATAATATGTAATCCAATCAAAATCCTTTAAATTTAAAAAATGGTACATGTAAATATTTTGGAGGGAAGGGAAGAATTATTTTCTTTTTTTAGTTATATCTTTGGATTATTTTTGTATCTGTTTGCCCGAATTTCAATTGTAGACACTTGTTGGATGCAGACTTAAATTCCACATCCAACGAGTAACCATTATGTATACTTTTGAGAAGATCCACATTGATAAAAAAATGAATATACATTAAAAACATGTTGAATATGTTTTTCCATGTATTTTCAACTTTTATCAATATGCGTCTATACAAAAGAATGAATAATTGGTACACATTGGATATAGAACTTAATTCCACATCCAATGAGTGTCTACACTTGAAATTTGAGTAAACCTATAAGGAGATAAGCCAAAAATAAAATTGAAAAGAATATTTTTCTTCTTTTCCCTCCAAAATTCATCACTCTTATTTTATTATTTAAACCATTATTTTATTATTTTTCCTTAGGAGGTAAGTTTTAGGCTAAAGTTTCCTCTAATGTATGTTTTCATTGTAGATTTTGTTTGAAATACATATAGATTCCAGTGACAAAAGATATGAGTGGACAATATCTAGAAGGTATGAAGCTTTTAGCACCAGGAGAAAAGTATAATTATGATCATTATATATGTTAGTTAGTATTTACTACATATCATGAATAACATATTATGCATAATAACATATTTCCATTAGTTAGTATCTAAAACACATCATGAAATTCTAAAAGGTAATGTGATAGTTCTAACCATTAATTCTATTTACTCAGTACATAGATGCATTCGTCAAGTGTTCAAATTAAGATATCACAAATGACATATCATCATTAGTTAGTGTCCAATATGTATCTTGACATTTTAAAAGGTAATTTGACAATTCTAACCTCTAGTTCTTGTTATTCTCTCTATAGTTGCATTAGCTAGGTGTTTATCATGCACATTACCAACACATGTTCGATTACTCTTTAGTGGAGCTTGTTACAAAAATATTTTGTTCATATTGTTGCCTTGGTCTAGGATTTTATTATTTGCATCACATCAACAATTTGTTCTCTAGTATATACGGTGGTTACTTTGGTAGATACATGACATGAGGGATTTTCTCTAAAATTTGTACAATTGATATTGCACAGTTCATTCATGGTGTAGTAGACAAGTTCATTTCGAACGCAAGTGTAGAATATGTAGTATCTTTTCTAGGTAGGTGGTGCATCGTTCTTTCTATACGTGAGTTCATAGAATGTTCACAAAATCTACATTATAGCCTTGCTTCAATGAAGTTTGAAGCTAAAACTGTGGATAATATGTGAGTGCTTGAATTTTTCATACAATATACATTAATCCCGTGTAGGTGAAATTTCCTATTGACATAATTGGCATTGATTCATGTGTGTTAATTACTAAAACAAGGAGTACATAGACAAGGATATCTTGAAGACATGGGAAAAGTATGGAGTATAATTATTAGGTAAGTGGTTTATTCCTTTTGTGTGTTTGTGTTTAAAGTGTTCATATAATATATGTTACAACTCTATAGTAGTGGGGTTTGAACACCAAAATGTCCTAGTAATTTCATGGTTTTTTTATAGAATATAGTTTTATTTATTGTATTATTTTTTACTTTAAAAATCATGAAGAAAATAAAGGTATTCTACATTTGTATTGTATTCATTCACATCATAGTGAAGGTTCCATCTCAAGTTTCATATAGTTGTGCACCCTAGTTTTGAAAACCATATATCAGATAGCTCATGAGGTGCTTCTAGTGCAGCTCCATTGAATCCTGATACCAAATAACATGATAGCACATTAAAATTAAGACCCTTATGACCAAAATCCCTTAGACCCTTTGCAACACTTGGAATAAATGGTTGGTAAAGTAGTTCGTGAAGTTTTATAGGTTATCTGCGCACTTGCATTTTCTATTTGTTTCGTCGTTCTCCTATTTTTTTCCTTGCTATATGTGTTTTTTTCCCTATATTTTTAGAATTATGAGCACAAATATGTTTTATGATTACTATTTCCTTGTTCTCCCTCACATTGGCATCTTTAATTTCTAGTGCATTTTTCATTTGTGCCTATTTTGTTGAAATAGAAATTGCACTGGTTGGACAATTGGAAATGGATATCGATTACAAGGAAGATTTGCAATCATTGTACTTGGAGAAAATTTGTGCATTGTGCAAACAAGAAGAGTTTTTCTACAATTATGGAACTGGTTGGTGAGATTGTTTTCTAATAGTTAGTACCACCATACTTGTGCTTCAAATTATTTCAAAATTTGTATATAAATCTGAGCATGTACAATAATTTTTTTTCTCATGTTGACTGGTAAGTTGTATAATCACAAACAATATTAACATCATTTTATCATTCTTATATATGAAATATGCAAAGGGTATTGGTCTTACGTTATTTTCCTTCCCCAAGCAAGTTTTGTATGCAACAAACACATCCCCATGGAAAATCCTTCTGACTATATCGGTATTGATAACTTCAATTTATATTTCTATAGGTTGGAACCTTTTTTTCTTATTCATAAGCATTTGATTGAAATAAACTATTGAAAAGAAATGAAGATTGATATCTAACTAGATAAATTTGGACAAAAACGGTTTCCTAGCTTTGCTTGTTGTTTCTATTCTACTTATTGTGTTGTCTCTACTATGATATATACTTTTGTAATTGTGTGATTCCTATTTATTTTCGATTTTCTTTTAATTATTTCTATGTATTTGATCTAATTCATACATGGAGTAGGGAAGATGAGCACAAATATAACATATGCAGTTAAAGACAATGATAACTTGGCTAAGAGGTGTGCCTCTATTCTATTTATCAAAATTTAATTATTATATTGTATAACTCTCTCATTTTCTGTTACATTTTTTTATATATAGTAATTAAAAATGACACTTTCAATTTTCAGGAACCATATAACACTTAGACATATAGATCTTGGAGAACAAATACAAGGAAAAAGTTACTTTGAACATTTCCATAAAACAAATTTATTTTTTCATTGATTTGTACATTTGTTCTCTTCTCATATTAATATATGTAACAAGGAATCATAAATTATAATTTGTCAATACTAGAATCTATTTTGTATTTTATCTATATGCCTAGAAGTAAGATTTGATCTAGTAACTATGAACCTAATATTAGAATAAATATTAGAAATGAATTTGTGATATCTGGTTTTGTCCTAATAGCCTAATTTTTTCTTAATATCAATTAAAATGTCCTTTCAAGTTTGATTTCAATGCAGTACTTACAAACAAGAAAAAAATATTAGATTTTGAACTAGTCACAAATAATGTTATTAGCAATGATGTGATGATAAACATGGAAAAAGAAGTAGACATGGAAATGAGCGCAATTATGGAAGAAGATATCACAAGAGACACAATGAAAGGAGAATAAAACATACAAGAAACAAAGACAAAAATCTACTTCTGTCCAAGTTTAGTTAAGGGGATATCATATTTATTTTCTTTTCTAGAATTAATTTCAATTCAACGCTCATGACTGGGAAAAAACAAGATCCTTTCTATGCCATTATCAATTAAATATACTAGTAATAACATAACGGGGGGTATTTTACATGGTGATGGGTTAGTAACATATCATTTTTTTTGGGGAAAAATCAAAGAAGACAAGACCAATACTCCATGCATATTTGACAGAGAAGAAGGCATAAAAGACAATAACATTGCCTATTCGAACAAAGTTTATCGAACAACACGAGGGAAAATTTATTGCTAATTCTGGTGTTTATATTACATTTTTTGAAATAATTCCAAACAAAAAATATGATAGTATTGAATGTGAGAAAAATATCTCACCAACTAGCTCTAACATTGTGGAAAAAATTTGTCATGTTTCTCGAGAGTACCATTTTTTCACAAATATGATAATTGGAAATCTGCCCTGTATTTAAGACCCATAAATCTAGTTGGCACAAATGTTTCCATTGTAAATTTAGCAACACATACAGAGATGCAATATACATTAGAAATAAAATAAGAGAATTCTGATCCAGACAAAGCAACAATATTCTTATATTTATTTGAATGTTTCAATCATAGAAAGTTATTGTCTGCCTCTTCTTTGATTTAATTGTATTGTTTTACAAATGTTGCATATGTGAAAAGTTCAAGTACATGACAAAATTCTTCCAATATGTCTTACATAATTTTTTTTGGAATAAAGTGTATTTATACTCTTATTGATATAAAGTATAGTTAAAAAACAACAAAGAGTTTTCCATACTTCACAATTGACATTCATATGTGCATTTAAGTTAGAGAATGAAGTGGAAATTCTCAGAAAATTGATTTCTTCATAGAGTGGAATATGCATGGAAAACTCTCTCTCTCTCTCTCTCTCTCTCTCTCTCTCTCTCTCTCTCTCTATATATATATATATATATATATATATATATATATATATATATATATATATATATATATATAGAGAGAGGTTGCTAACTCTTAGTTCTATATATAGATTTTGCAGTAGTTACAAGGACTACTAATAACTTCTAGCACATATACTAATTGGTTTGAGGTTGTATGAGAAAAATGCAGTAGTCCAATTATAATTATTACAACTCTAGATGAAACTATGATTTATTGTACCATCTGTAGGAAAAAATATCACGTTGTTTATTTCCATCAGTTAAATTGTGTGATACTTGTAGATGAGAAGGCTACAACATATTGTTCTCTTAGAGGCATAGAATTGGAAAAAGTATTACTTGATTTAAAAATGTTTCATATCAGTAATATTGTGCAGACAAATCAACTACTATTTATTTGATTTCCTTTTTTGATATGTTTGGCACATCTACAGTAAACCATGGCAACGTGATTATGCATATACATGGACGATTCTCTTTATTTGCATTATCGAGTAATTTAATGATGGTATTCTATATATGGACGTGGTTTTCTAGAGGTGTCTCAGGAAACTATGGCATTTTTTTTATGTTACCTGTGAAAGGAATGTATATTAGTGATAGTGATATTGGAGGTTGGCCAAAGCCGCGGAGAGTATAGCGGAGCTAATAGCAGAAATGAGAGGCATAGTCTTCCAAACCGTAAGAAGAAAGGCGAATGGGTTGGCGGATTTTTTGGCAAACCATGGTGCTGACAACCCGAACAAAATCATGGACAGCTGTTGGCAGGAGGTAGAATGCCCAACCCTCAAGTTGACATGCACCCAGCTGGCAGAGAAGGAATCACTCCAGGCCGATCCAACCTAGCTGGGGACGGCTTCGGGTTGCGGCACCGGAATTTTGATAAAACCGGTAAAAGCAGAAAGGATCATCAAGGCAACGGAATGACAGGACTTCTCTGGCGGTGGAATTCCTGGCGGCGGCAGGCCGGCCAGATGAATGATCATTACAGATCGAGCCACAAAACTTATAGCATCAGCAAGATCTATATCAGAACACTTGGAAGGGATCCGTATAGCAAGGCATCAATAGCATTTATGGTGATATCGAAAGAGGCGGGGTGGATCAAGGATCCGCATAGGAAGACCGGGCATGCAGGCAAACAGGGCATTTCAAACACCACCATCCACCATAGCAACCGTTCAATCGTACAGGACAAATGGCATAATGACAATTGGATTATGAGCAGCCACTCTCATTCCAATTCGACCTGCAACGGCCTTGCTTGTGCGAACCTCAATCAAATTTATTGTCATAGTACTCCCACTTCCAGCGAGATTAAGACCATCCTCATGAGGTTTCACAAGCGAAAACACTATAAAGCAGAGGGCAGCTACCCTGTTTTCCTCACAGTATCTTATCACAGTGTCGAGCACGCAACCGTGAACGGTAATAGCATTAGCTGGGAGGAGCATAGGGAGTTAGATATGGAAGCGGGAGGATGCCGTTGTGCTGCTGCAAATTGGGACCTTCAGGAGGCGAAGAGAGGCTATGAAACCCGAACAGCAACTAAGAACAAACGAAAAATCGCGGAACTTGAGGCCAAAGCCAAGCAGGAGGAAGAAGGGCGCACAGAGGAGGAGATTGCAGAGGAGGTGAATTGGTTGAAGGACCTGGGAACCCCCTCGAAAAGGGCAACTCAGTTTGTTAGAACAAAAGCAGAGAGCTGGCGAACCAAGACTCTCATCGCCAAAGCACTGGAATCGATCGAGAAGGAAAAGGAGAAAATTGTAACTGAGGTGAACCTCACGGAGGCTCAAATGGCAAAGATAATCGACTACAACAGCTCGCTGAATGGCCGAATCACCACTGTGCATGAAGTTGTTCAGACAGTCAATAGAAAGCTGACTCTGCTCATCAGGCTACTGAGGGATTCTGTTAACCCAGCGCCCGTTAATCCGCAGCAGGCCACAACGGTGGTACAAGACAACGAATCAATTGAAGCCATGCAAGCAAGAATGGACAAACATATGCGGGAGATGGGTCTGGACACCATCAGCTAGATGGGCAAGTTTATCTAAGGAAGTCACCTCTGTTGTTTCCTTCGTCTATATCTATGTATCGGCCTAAGTCTATCTATGTTAATGTCATGAACTGTAATGTCTCGGCAGTATCGTTTTTAGGCACAAGTTTAGCTCGGGCCACCCTGCGTGGTGTGCATTTTGCAGTCTCTTTTTTCTGATATCTCTGAGCAGGTGATAAACTATGAACTATTGTACATCCCTGCTCTCGATCTGCTTCTGCGGATTTTTTGTACTCTATTTTGTATTCTAATATAAACTTCTGACTTACACAAAAAAAAAAAAATGTTTCATATCAGTAATATTGTGCAGACAAATCAACTACTATTTATTTGATTTCCTTTTTTGATATGTTTGGCACATCTACAGTAAACCATGGCAACGTGATTATGCATATACATGGACGATTCTCTTTATTTGCATTATCGAGTAATTTAATGATGGTATTCTATATATGGATGTGGTTTTCTAGAAGTGTCTCAGGAAACTATGGCATTTTTTTTATGTTACCTGTGAAAGGAATGTATATTAGTGATACAATATTGAACATGCAGTTTATAACTTAGGCTGAAGGTGAAAACCTAAATTTTACTTGAAAACTCTAGTGAACTAGTGAAGATTGAATTATGAGTGGCTAGTAAGATACTAAAGCCATAGTTTAAGGTAATGGTATATTTTCTAAGTGTTATTAGGATATCACAATTACTTAGTTATCGATAAAGCTATCCTTATGTGCTTAAGGGAAATAACAACAAATCCCAATGAAATTAGGATTTACATGAGACTAATTAACATTATATATTTATCACATCTTTCAGTAGCTATTAACATTGTATAAAGATGTATTCCAATTATTTGTTTAAGTTCCATGTCTTATATTATGTTATTTACTTATATTATATATACTCTAACATTCATCATATATAGTATGTTGCTAGCTCATTGTTGTATGTCATGTTTGTTGTTTTGCACTGTGATTTCTTGCATATTTTTATTGATTTATCAAATTGACAAATCCTATGATTAGTAAAAAAATATTAGAAATCATTTTTCCTTCACACACAATTTATATTTTCATAGCAGTTTCCATCGCACGTGACTCGCTTTTGTACATCCTTTTACTATGCTAATATGAAATAATGTGAATTGGTAGAAACTTATATTACGAAATTTTTAAAGCTAGTGCATTAATCTATGCCAGGGGCAGTTGATTGAGTTTATGTGTATTTTCTCCAAACATTAATGCTGAACATGGTAGTTTATAGAAGAAGTGTCTAGAGGGGGAATTTATGGAGAGGTGCAGAGGTGGTGAAATAGAGTTTCTCTTGCATATACTCCTCTTCCATGCATCTTTGAATCTTCTATGATGGATAGTGGTTGTGGAGCCCTCTCCATGTTCTTGATTTGTTTAGAACTAATACATATTCCCAACATTTGAAAAATATCCTGATTATGCACAATTCACTAATTAAATACCCAAAGAACTTACATTTACCATCAAGGGATATTTTCTTAATTATAGGTTAACCCATGTTTCTTTTTTATTGATGATTCTTTGCAATCCTTGCACTTGTTTAATTCGTTAAGCATAGAAAACATGTTAGATTTTTAACCAAAGAAATAATTCAAGATAACGCTAGCATGTAATCTTTCCTAAAGGAAGGAATAAGTTTCATATGTTTGCAATTGTACAATTTGATAAGAAAAAAAAAAGAAAATACTTCCACAGATAACATTTACATTATTCTAATAATTCAATTTGGCATACCTTACAAAATTTATGTCCCATAAACATTATCAGAGTATAAGTAATGTAAGGTTATTGGACTATTCTGCTATATGGTTCAAGAAATTTATTGTTTCACTGATTCTAAAAATTTACAATAATTACTTTTTAGCATATATGAAAATTTTAAAATTGATTGAGCAAATAGCAAAATTTAGTAGTGATTTCTTTATTAATCAACAATGGTTTCTGGAGTTTTTGGATCTTCCTAATTTCACTATCATAATAGAGGTATATTTTCTCCATTCATGCTTTGCAAGAGCTATTCAAATAGAGTTCTTATGGCATCGGAGTCATCTCCCAACCACCCAAGCCTTTACTAAAGTTCCAACATGCCATAAATCAACATTAGGATATCCTCACTCACTCCATATAACTCTTCCTACATGAATCTATCATTTATTCCTCAAGCCATTTCTCCCATTGTTACTATTGCAATAGTAATACCTACATTATGGTATTCTGTGACAAAATAATAAAAATTGAGTGACATACTACCTCCTCGGGTTACCAGTTCTCTAGAACTAATATGATAGATTTTACTGCAAAATAGAATTAACAAGGCCACAAACATTATAATCATCTTTGAAAATCCTAACAATTCTTTCATTTAAAGTAATTTTTTCTTAAAACAAAAACAATTTCTAAAGGAACTTCACTAGCAAAAAAATCTGAGAACGATGATACCAAGAAGACTTGGAAAATTCAAAGTACAATAGACATATGATAAGCCAAACCTCAATAAAAGTGATCAGTTTCAGAACAAATGAAAAAAAACCACTTGTTTAGATATTTTATAAATGAGTTCAGAGTAAACATGATTACAAAAATTCTCAGGAAATTCAAAAAACAATAGACATATGATAAACCAAACATCGATAATGCTCACGAATTTCAGAACAAATGAAGTAGAAAGCTCTTCTAGATCTTTTAGAAATGAGTGTAGAGCTAGAAGGCCTACATATAGTGCATCTTGTGCAATAAGTTATCTAAATCATGAATTGAAATCAAAGCTCTAAAAGGACATTTGACTACTATCCATTTTAATGATATTCGTTTGTCACTAATCATCATCAATCTTGATGGTACTAATTTACATGATCTCGAATTGGAAAGAATATTCTGGTATCAATTACTAAAAAACATATCCGCTTTTCCTAAATTCCCATTTGGTATAGTCCGATTCATAGGATTATGTTTCATGATTGTCATATTTGGCACGCTTTAGAAATTGACATCAACATAGTGTTGAGAATATTTTAATAGTGTGATTTAATACACATTTAATTTTCATAGAAAGCTATGCTAAAAAAAGAATTATAGAAAGGAAAAGCCTCAACAAGTTTTCTTTCTTGAAGTTCATATGATATAATGATATCATAGTTTCAAATATTATTCCTATTTATAGTATTATAAGTGAATATTCTAGTTTGAAAACTAATACATAGAAAATGTAGGTAAATTGATGCAGGATAATATGACTTTTCCTACTATGTTCACTTCCACGAACCTGCAATCTTAAGAATACCAAGAAGTCTACATAAATTTGATTACTCAACCAGTTAACTATTACAATCATATAAAGACATTCCTTAACATATATGCAGAGATACTACATAATCCATAAGCATGTAAAAATTCCATTCTAAAACCAAATTCATATGTAGATGTTTGGCTTGATTCTACATTCATTTGGCCATTTGTTTTCCCCTTAGGCTTACAATATTTATAACAACATATACAAACAAAATAATTTTTCCTAGATCCATAAATCAATCCACAAATAAGCCATGCTTTTCAAGGTAGACTCAGTTTTTCCTTGTTGACAAAATGTTTCCTATCCATAGCTTTGCTAAATCAATAGTTTCTAATATTTGTAAACCTTTTCTTATCCTAAAAACTTGCGAATAGCTACCAAGAATTTTTTCTACTAAAAGCTCTCATGATTTATTTCCTAAATTTTTCATGCCTTAAAAGACAAATTTTCTTCTTAAAAATATTATCTCTATTTATAGTTCTTTAAGAAATAAAGAAATTAAAATTATTTACAATAAGGAAATAAAATTCCTTTTCCATGTAGAAACCAATTTGGAGCTTTGTCTCCAAAATTTTTGATGAGTTGGAAGCTCTAGTGCTCCAGCATCAGACTCCCAAGGTAGAAAAGATTTCATGGTCTCTTGACCATGAGTTGTTGTTGACATCCTCCTAGATACCATACATAATTTTACTGTTGATCATCGACTTTGGTGATGCTTTGGTACTATTTCTAATGAAACATCTTGAATTCCATTATGCTTTTTCCTTCCTTGTAGAAAACCAATTGTTTTCACCATGCAATCGCTCACATTTCTAGTGAAAATTTTCTAGTCACCAAAATAATGAAAATATGCAGCCATCCAAGCATACTTTCATCTTCAATCCACACATGTAAAGTTTCTCTTTGAACTCTCTGTATCGATTCAATATGTTGATCAAGCTTTGTCTCCATGTTGCCAAAACACTCTTTCTCCTCTGACTTTGTTGCATCCTCATTCACAACAATGTTTTCAAGTTATTCACCCTCGATTTTTATTCTACTTGTATCAGTTTGAAAATTAATAATAAATTTTGCCACACCTGCATGCACACAATCAGTGTGAAGACCAAAATTTATCTCTACCTTTGTCTGAGCATCCCATTCAAGTATTTTTCCTCCTCTCTATCGGGAACAAAATTTGAACTATATTCTCATCTATCTTCCTCTTTCTTCAGGAAAATTTCAAAATATTATCAATCATCTACAATAACACCTATAAAATAAATGAATCATCATAAAAAATGTAAGGCTTTGTAGCCTCATTTTATGTCCCAAACATCAAATCTCCACCAACATTGTTATCTCCTCCATGGATTTCTCCTTGCTTAGATTCACATATCTGAACTTCCTCCTCATACTCAACTGTGGTAAGTTCTTTATTCAACTTATGTCTCTATTTTCATATCAACTTTCTTGCAAATAACTTCTCAATAGGGTATTTGAGCCTTTTCATCATATTCCACCCACTTCTCTGGTTCTTCTCATCTAGTTGTAGCAACTCTGTAAGTGAATTCAACCAGGCATTCACCTCAATGAGTTTCTTCTGAAAACATTCATCGCTCATCTTCTTCATGCCAACTTTGAAATCTCTCTGGCTTCCCTCTGAATTTTTCAAATGACTTCCCATAGTCATCTTCATCTTCCCCTTTCATGAGCTTCTCGTTGTCCACTATGAACTACAAATAACCTTCACAGTAACATGCCCCCTTCCTGCTACACAGATCTCACCAAGATTCCAACTTGTACTTGGTCTTTTGGCATTCCTGGTTCCCTCCTCTGGAACCCCTTTTTGAGCACTCTTTTCTCTTCTAGTTTCTTCAATCACTCTTTTTCTCCATCACAATTGTGCTAGCTATCAAAATTCTTACTACATCCTCCTTCTCAATTGTTTCTACATATCATCAATATCCAAAAAAAAAAAACCAAAATTAATTTACCTACTACTCTCCTAATATATTTCTTATTTTTCCTCCATATAGTTGCACAAAATTCTTATGTTGTTTCATATCTCCTGCTATGATACCAATTGATGCAGGAAAATTTGACGTTTTCCTTTATGTTCACTTTTACGAACCTGCAATCTTATGAATACCAAGAACTATACATAAATATAATTACTCAGTCAGTTAACTATCAAAATCATATAAAGACATTCATTAACATATATCTAGAGATACTACATAATCCATAACCATATAAAAGTTCCATTCTGAAACCAAATTCATATGTACATGTTTGGCCTAATTCTACCTTCGTTTGGCCATTTTTTTTTCCCTTAGGATTACAATATGTATAATAACATATACAAACAAAATAACTTTTCCTATATCCCTAAATCAATCCACAAATCACTCATTCTTTTTAAGGTAGACTCAATTTTGTCTTATTGACAAAATATTTCCTATCCATAACTTTTCTAAATCGATAATTTCTAATATTTTTAAAATTTTTCTTACCCTTAAAGCTTTCTAATTGCTACGAGATTATTTTCTCCTACAACCTCTCATGATTTATTTCCTAAATTTTTCATGCCTTAAAAGGATTTTTTTTCTTTTTAAAAATCTTATTTACTAAATATTATCTCTATCTATAGTTTAAGAAATAAAGAAACTAAAATTATTTACAATAAGGAAACAAAATTATTTTTCCATGTAGAAACCAATTTGGATCTTTGTCTCCAAAAAGCTTGAAGAGTTGGAAGCTCTAGTGCTCCTGCATCATAAATATTCAAAAAAAATTGTGTAATTTATTATTAAGATTGGTAATTTTTTGGCGAATATTATCCATTTAATCCTATATATGTAAAAAATAGGTGTTTTTTTAACCAAATGAGCTAATATTTTTGTGAGGAAATGTCCGCAAATAGCCAATTAGAAAAATTCCGCCCCCTAAATTTTTCATCGAATCATATTAGACTAAATTCTATAAGAATATTTAACTAAGTACTATTTTGTTAATATCATAATTCTGATTTTATTTAAATTTATGTAATGATAAATGAGATTTAACCATTAACTTCACTCCATTAGGTTAGTGCTTATTTAGGGCAGTGTTATTTTCCATGTTAGTTCATTCCTAGTGTTCGATCTAGGACACAAATCTCAAGAAATTTATATAAAATCTGAAAACATGTTTGGTTACAAAATAAAAAAACATAAGGATTAATCCTACGATTACGTAAAGCTTCCCCGACAATTATGTATGTCTTTTTGGCATCTATTCAGTGTATCAATGCATAATGTGATATCCTAATAACCAAAACTGAACATGATAATTTTAAGAAGACAAAAAAATATTTTTCAATTAAATATTCTTGGTGTGCGCCTATTGGTAGAAACATTTAGTTGTGAAACAATTTCAATTACCATAGTAGTTTGATATGCCTTGGTTGATGGAGCTCGACCTTCATTGCTAAGTTGACTTTAGGGGTTATGGAAGGAGGCTAGAATTCGACTATGTTCAACCATACATTAACCTTCCATCTCATATAATAATTGTCTGCACCAGAACGATTCCATTCAATCGTAATGATGGGAGAATTGTGGGTGTTTATCAAAATTGGTTCAAGGACTCCACACGACACATCAATCTACACACCAGCTATGGATATTATACTAACAAACAAGGAGTTCATGCTAAGGTATATGTAGAGAAAGGTAAGTAAATTTGTTAATTTCATTGGGAAAAAAATGGAAAGGTTCTTGTGCATAGTGAAATAAATTAATTAGATTAATTCTTAAGAAAATAATTTCATAGGTTCTTGAGAACAAATATGATTTGATTAGTTTACTTATTGAAAAGATTTTCATGGGTCGTTGAGAAAGAAGATGAGTTAATTATTTTTAATTTTTGAACAAAAATCATGGGTCCTTGAGAATGAAGATGAGTTAATTAGATTAATTATTCAAAATATTTTTGTGGGTTCTTGAGAAGGAATATGAGTTAATAAGTTTAATTCTTGAAAATATATTCATGGGTTGTTGAGAATGAAGGTAACTTATGAGATTAATTCTTGAAGATATTTCATGAAACCTTTTACACAAATACATAGGTTACCAATGTGATTATCTTGAATAAGATCACATACGAATATTGTGCATTAAAAATAAAAATCCATGTTATTTTTTTCAAAATGATTGCATATGAATCTTCTATATAAAAGGATAATAATCCATGCCCATTTTTTGAAAAGACTACATGGTTATGTGTGTGGAAAGATACAATAATTATGTCATTTTCCATGGTTCCTGTGTGATAATCTATTTGAAATGAGTGCATGGTTATGTGTGTGGAAAGATACAATAATTATGTCATTTTCCATGGTTCTTGTGTGATAATCTCTTTGAAATGAGTGCATGGTTCTTGTGCATATAAATATAATTTAACTTTGTTGATTTCTTTGAAAAGATTTTAAATATAACACATGTTTACTATTCATAGAAATATAAGTTAACACTGTTGATTTTTGTGAAAATGTTACATGGGTCTTTCTTGTCCAAATATAATTGTACTAGGGTGATTTCTTGAAAATATTAGGCTTTATAATTGCATGCACGTTTTTTATTCACTTGCAAGGAAATATAAACATGAATCTGAGATAAAAGGTCACGTTTTTATAATCTCATGCACACTCTTCATTCACATGTTGATTGCAATTGATTATTATATAGTAAAGGTGGTATTGTAGAGGGAATGATGATGGACATGGGAGCTTTTATGCATTTAATTAATGCATATTGATAGTAATGGATGATATTTTTTATGCATTTTAGTTAATGTATGTGTGATGTCGATAGGAAATATTGCTTTTATAACTATACATATGTATTTGAAGCATATGAAAAATAATGAATAAGAACACATGCTTTATACGTTTGTTCATTTGTTTAATATAAGATAAGTAGGGATTGTTTTTGTATGCATTTATTAATGTGTTGGAAATATGAAAAGAAAATTATGTTCATGCGTTTGTAGAATGCATCCAAATTATAAAAAAGAAGATTTCAATTCTATTTTATATTATTAAAAAATGTTATTACATTGGTACAAACAATAATTGATTTGTACTAATGATGTAAAAGATTAAAGATAAATTTTAATGTTATTTATGCATGTGAAAGAAGGTGGTCTTACACTTAGAGATGCATGTAAAGTAAAAGATAAGGATTATTTTTTAATGTTGTTATGCATGTGCAAGAAAGTGAAACATGAAAATATGTATAACTTATAAAATATTATTACTAATAAATGGTAGAGATTAATTATTTTCGGTTTGATAAATGCATGTATTACCTAATCATGATGATAGATTTGTTAAGGATAACAATTGAAGGAAAGAATTGTCACCTATGCATAGAATAGATTGATACTTTATAATATATCAATTTTGCAACAACTAAAAGATGGATTATAACTAACACTATGGCAAGAAATGAGGTCATTATGTTTGACTAATGATTCATTCAATGTGGGGTAAAGTGTTTGAGAAAAATGAAATCATGTTGAATATATTGACCTAATGTTAATTGTGTTCATATTAATGATTATATTCTTCTGTAAAAAATTTAGAATTGACAAGGGATGGACTCCCTTGCTGTCATTGACAATGTGGGTGAAATCCATCACGAAATGTTTAATAAAATAAACATTTCATGGTTTTTCCCTTTAAGGATTCCAGGGTATATTGGTGTCCAATTATGTGTTTCATTTTCTATTATCTTGCTAATATTTCTACCTTGCACGATGTTGAAACTTACATCATTCAATATGTTATTAACAAGCCCAATGAAACAAACAATGTTAATGATGCAATGTTGAAACATAAGGAATTATGTTAATGAGTTGTGTTAATGGTTATTACCTCATGAGATTTTTTATTCCTTTTCTAAGGTTACTTCACTAATGATAATTATTGTAACATTTGGTTATGGGATAAGTCATTGGAAATATTGCATCATGGTGAAACTGGTAAAAGTTTCTAATATTGTGTACTTTTGCACGGGGTGTACTAAGGGATGTTACATGTGGTATCACATAAAATGTTACAATGTTGAACCCTCTTGGGTTCTGTAAGCATGAGGAGTAGAGGTATGATATTATTGGATATAATATCAGGTATAATACTAACGAAATTATATGGCAATGTATGTAGTAGACTACATCTATATGAGATACATGATGGTGTTAATGATTGCATTAAAGAATCATAGTGTTAATGACTTCTTTGAAGCATAATTTTACTCATGGAATTTGAATCGTTATGTGGATAAAAGGGAAATTAGAAATTTTTTTACATTGGTTGTAGCTAAATGATGATCCATTTTGAATACTCACACTATAAATGATGATAATGTGAATTAACTACCAACATTTTCATGCATGATTTTATGATAA
Organism: Pinus tabuliformis; assembly: GCA_031772625.1. Taxonomy (NCBI): domain Eukaryota; kingdom Viridiplantae; phylum Streptophyta; class Pinopsida; order Pinales; family Pinaceae; genus Pinus; species Pinus tabuliformis. The sequence continues at coordinate 574,769,602 of CM062807.1, forward strand.
TATTTAAAGGTGCATTAAAAGAAAAATGCTTAGAGTTGCAATCCATTGCTTATAACAAAAGAATGAATATATGAATTGTTGTGTTAAAAATAAAAAGAACGTGATAATGAAAGAATGTAGAAAGAAATGGGATATACTGAAAAGGGATAATAACATGCTTAAAAGGAAATTACAAGAACCCACTTGAATTCTTATAATACACAATGAGTCAAGTGGTATGTTTGAATTGTAATGGCTAACAATCGATTATGTCTTGTCATGGATTTTGATTGAGTTATGATAGTTGGTAGCACTGAATCTTTAGTATAGTTGACTACCTCCTATGAAATAGCATTGAATGGCAACATTGTTGGTAGTTCCAATACTAATAAATTGTATGCAATCTATCAACAAACCAATAAACTTATCTTCAATGGTACATTGCAATATGCATCATCCAATTTTTGATTGAAGATTATTGTTAAAAGTTGTAAACAATGTGATAGTAGTAGTTCATTTTCCTGTTATTTGTCTAATGGTGATAATACATTGTTGAATTTGGGGTTTGATTGGATTGTTACCATTAGCGTTATTGTATGAGTAAATATTTGTATAGGCTTTTATGCATATTAATATAGTATGCAAGAAACTATGATGACCATGGAAGTGGCTATTTGTTTAACGAAACATACACATGATTGTAAGTTCTTGAATGTTACAAAGCACATAAATCATGATAACAATAGTGTCTTTGAAAGTGACTGATTTAATAGAAGTACATTGTTATGTCAATAATAATAATTGAAAGAAAAAGGGTGTGCCTTCCATATAAACATGCATAAATGGTAAATAGTGTGATAAGGGAAAAAAATAAAATGTGATAGCTTAGTGCATGGTCTACAAACATGATAATAAAACTGGTAGTGACAATATGTTATTAATTACATTTCTTGCTTAAATTTCACACATAAAAATGTAGTTCTATAATTTGATGAATCAATGATGGTTTTATCAGGTATGCGTCAAGCAAATAACAAATATGGTATTTTCATTCTTTAGAAATTCATCTGGTACATGTGAATATGGTGGGATAAACTATGTATTAAACATAATATTTTAAGTCCATCATGTTGTGGAAATGTGATTTCTTCATTGTCATCGCTAAACAAAAATATGGATGGAATTTTGAATCTATTTGCATTCCTGATTTATTTGACCAAGAAAAGTTCATGTGATTGACATCAACTTAGTAATGCTACATATTTATTGATCGTTAGACACGTGCATAAAATTAAATGTCATTTTTCTTGAACTATTACTATGGTGAATGTCAATTATTAGATTATAATGGTTATATCTTTTAGAAGTTCATTCTCCCTTAACCATTGTTTTGGAAAACATCTTCATGGAATACCTTGTTTTATTTTTCCTTAGATGTAGTGTCTCGAAGATGTATCCTTATTTTCTATTCTTTCTCTTAATGCATGAAAATTTAAGTGAAATATTGATAATACTAGTACTAAACATTGATGTATGTGAAAATTAAAATGCAGCTTCAGTATATTTAACAAATGTTTTGTAAATAACATGATTTTGTCAAGAGTATGCTTTTATAAATTACAATTGTGAATAATATTATTATTATTGTTAAGTAGGAGTATTTAATCGCAGCACAATGAATTCACTAAGCTTTCAGCAACATGGAACATAAGAACTAGTAAAGGGTAAAACGTTGTAAAATGATTTGTAGACTGCAAATGTTAAGGTATAATGTTTACCGTTATGACATGAAATATTTTCTCATAGAAGATATATTGATATTTTTCGAAATTTCATTTGGATTATTATGTGGAAAGTTTGAAATAAAAACCACCTTTGTGAAATGAGATGTTTGTCATGATTCCAATGAATAGTTGGATTTTTGGGGATGCCCTTATTTAAGGCCAAAATCGCGAGGGTAGTAAGGCCATAAAATTTTCAAGGAAATAGGAGCCTAATGATTGGAAAATGTTTAAAGGAAACATTTGATAATAGTAGAAATCGAATTGTGACTTTTATTTTTTTCCAAATTGACAAATAAATGTCAAGGAAAAGTGGATTTTAAAATGAGTTTTATGATTTTTTAAGTTGGCATGTCGCTGAAAAGGTGAAAAGTAAATACTTTTGATGAGAAAGTAAATAGTTATTTTGTTGATATAATGAAAGTGCTTTATTTAATATTAGTTTTTGGAATATTAAAGGAGAAACTGCATGAGATTTTAGACTCTTAACTATCAAGAAACAATAAAAACCAGTTATGGTCCATGATGGGACAGGAAAAAATCCTCCATTTTTTCTAATTAGACTACCCTGTTTGGTTGATCTAACCACCAAGAGGTAACATGAATAGAGATAGATTTCATGGGTTGAAGACAACCAAAAGCTAACATGATTGGAGATAATTTGCATGGGTGGAAGTTGTATGAAAATATTATGTTAGATAAATCATGTTTGAATTTAATGGTGCCAGTGGGAGATGAATACTAGACCTGCACCCAGATCTAGCATGATGTTTCTTGGGTTGAGGTGTAAATTTGTTAAATATTTATAATTAGTTTCCTGACATGAAAGGATTGTAGAACTCAAGGAGGAAGTACCGCAATTAAAGTTTGAGGGTGACCTCTATTATATTTTCAGTCTTTTGGATGTGTTTAGCAAATGGATAAGACAATATTCTCTTTGTGCGATTATGACTACTTTGACTATTTCAGTGATTAGAGAGTTATGTGCTCTCTAAGTACTTGTAGAGGTACTATGGTAAATGGATTTATACTTGAAAATATTGTGATAAAAATAGTATGATTATGACTAAGAAATAGTAACTGAATTTGTGGGTTGCACACCACGTGGTGCTTACCATGGAGGTTGATAAACCACCCAAGGTGTTTGGTGTTGTGTTGATAACCAGTTTTCAACTAGTTTCCATAGCTAATAAGCCTCCTGTAATTAAAATATTGTGTGAAGTGGTCATGATTTCCAAGAATATTGGCAGGTAGAAATAAGATTTTATAAAGATTTTGTTTCTATTTTTACGAAATTGAATCATGGCTAAAAGATTGAAAGTAAAAATTGAATATTTTTTTATATATAAACATTTATGATTATTAATGAAACATTAATGTTTTACTTATTTGTATTCTTTGAAAATAAAATCTTTTCTTTTTGAGGGTGGAGGATCCCCTTTTTGGTTCTAGTTACAAAACTATAATGACTAGAGATAGATGTCATGATCAAAATATGATTTACGAAGCAGATCATGACAGATAAAAATAATCTAATTGAAAAGACAAAGTCCTAGTGGGAAACAAAGATTGGGAAAAAATATAATGATGAAGAAAGGAAGAAGAGATAAAGACATATGATAGTGTTATATTTAAGGAGGAGTGAATGAAATATCCAAAGAACTAAACCAAACATGATAATTTTAATAAGATAAAAAAATATTATTGAATTAATTATTCGTGACATGCTTCGGTTGGCGACAAGATTTAGTTGTGAAATGGTTGCAACTATCATAGTAGTTTGATTTTCCTTGATTAATGGAAATTGAAGTTCATTGTTAAGTTGAATTCAATGGTTATGGAATGGGACTCAAATTCTACTGTGTCTAATCCCTAAATTAACCTTCCCTCTCCTGTTATGATTGTCCACACCTGGACCAATCCATTAAAATTTTAATGATGGGATATTTATGGGTGTTTATCAAAATTGGATCAAGGAATCAATTCAACATGCCAATGTACACACAAACTATGGATATTGTGAAAATTGAGAAGGAGCTCATGTTAAGATATATACATAGGAAGATAAGTAAATTTGTTAATTTCAATGTGGAAAAAATTGAAGGTTCTTGTGCGTGAAAAATAAGTTAATTAGATTAATTCTTGAGAATATTTGTATGGGTACTTGAGAAGGGAGATGTTTTAATTAGTTCAATTCTTGAAAATATTTGCATGGTTTCTTTAGAATGAAGATGAGTTAATTAATTTAATTCTTGAAAATATTTTCATGGGTTCTTGAGAATGAAGATGAGTTAATTAGTTTAATTATTGAAAATATTTCCATGGCTTTCTTGGAATGAAGATGAATTAATTACTTTAATTCTTAAAAACATTCTCATGGGTTCATGAGAAAGAAGATGAGTTAATTAGTTTAATTCTTGAAAATATTTTCATGGATTCATGAGAATGAATATGTGATAATTAGATTAATTCTTGAAAACGTTTTCATGGGTTCATGAGAATGAAGATGAGTTAGTTAGATTAATTCTTGAAAATATTTTCATGGATTATTGAGAAAAATTATGAGTTAATTAGTTTAATTCTTGGAAATATTTTCATGGGTTATTGAGAATAAATATAATTTAATGGGATTAATTCTTGAAACGATTTCATGAAATCTTGTGCACTGAGACATAGGTTACCCATGTTATTATCTTGAAAAATACCACATATGAATATTTTGCATAAAAGATAGGAATTCATGTTATTTTCTTCAAAAATATTGCATATGTATATTGTACACAAAAGGATAAGAATCCATGTCAGTTTCTTGAAAATTTTGCATAGTTCTATGTGTAGAAAGATAGAATAGTTGTGTTAATTTGCATGGTTCCCATGTGATAATATCTTTGGAAATACTGCGTGGTTCTCATGCATAGATATATAGGTTGAATTCAATGTTTTTTTAAAAGATTGAATAAAGTAACTTTGTTGAAAATATAACATGTTTTTTGTGCATAGAAATATAAGTTAACATTGTTGACTTTTATGAAAAGGTTACATGGGTCTTTCTTGCATAATGATATGTTCACTATGGTGACTTCTTGAAAATGAGAGATTTTGTAATTGCATGCATGTTCTTTATTCACATGCAACATAATATGAATGTGCATTTAAGATAAAAAGTCATTGTTTTATAATTTCATGCATGAACTTCATTTACATGTAGATTGCAAGTGATTATTGTATATTTAAATGTGGTATTGCAGATGGAATAAGGATGAATAGAGGATATTTTATGCATTTAATTAATGCATGTGTGACAAGGACAAGAAAACCTGCTTTTATAATTATATGCATGTATTTAAAGCATGTGAAAATAGATAAATAAGAACACATTCTTTACAACTTTGTGCATTTGTAGAATACATCATAATAACATAAATAAGTTTTTAGTTTTATTTTCTATTATTAACCAATGTTATTACAATGGTACAAACAATTATGGCTTTGTATTAATGAGACGCATAAAAGTAAATGATTATAAATAAATTTTAATGTTACTTATGCATGTGCAAGCAAGTGGTCTTACGCTTGGATATCAATGTAAAGTGAAATATTAAGGATGATGTTTAATGTTGTTATACATGTGTAAGAATGCTAAACATGAGAATATGTATAATGTATAGAATATTATTGTTGAAAACTGGTGGATATTGATTATTTGGGTTTGATAAATGTATATATTACCTAATCATGACGATAGAGTTGCTCACGAAAGCAATTACAGGAAAGAATTGTCACCTATGCAAAGAACGGATTGATTGTTTCTAATCTATCACTTTTTCAATGACCAAAAGATGAATGATACCTAACACTAGAATAGACAATGAGTTCGTTATTATTTACTAATGATTCATGCAAAGTGATGTATCATCAAGTGAAATTTTCAAGGGATAGCTTACTACAGGAAACCTCCATTCCATGAAGATATTGTCCTCAAGAAATGTGGGGAAATGTTTTTGAGAAACATGATATCATGTTGAATATATTGACATTTACTTATTTATGTTTAAATTAAATATTATGTTATTTTGTAAAATTTTTATAATGGATAAGGGATGGACTCCCTTGCTTCCAACGATTGAGGGGTGAACTCTCTCACCAAACATTTAATAAAATAGATGTTTGTTGGTTTTTCCATTTGGGATTTCTATGGTATATTGGTGTCAATTTATGTGTTTCATATTATTTAATCATGATGATATTTATACCTTGCATGACATTAAAACTTACATCATTCAATATGTTGTTAACAAGCTTGATGAAATTAACAATGTTAATGATGAAAAGTTGCAGCAGAAGGAATTATGTGTTGGCATTATGTTTCAGGTGTTGTACTTGATGGCAAACGCCTTCAGGTGGTAAATCAAGAAGGACGCAGGAAATTTTGTTTAGCAAGCGCGTCCCCGCAGGTATTCCATACAGAACCCGCGTCTAGGGACGCCGGCCAGCCGTTCAGAAGGTGCGTCCGCCCAGTGCACACATTTCAAGGTAGAGAAAAACTCGTGGGGGCTTCTTGTGTGGTATCTAGCCGACGGTTGCGTGTTTCTCTGGTGTCGGCTCGTGGTATTGTTCCACGCTTTGGGGAGAAGCTTGCCTATATAAAGCAAAGGAGTTCATTTGGATTAGGCATCATCTTGGTTGATCATCTCTTGGTGTGATCTAGTCCATATCTTTAAGAGTAAATCTTCTAATGGACTACGATCTATATGGCGCATGATCAGATCTGTGGATCTGAGTGTTTGGGTTGGTTCTGAAGTCCTCTTATCTTCTATATCTAAAGGGACGCAGATTCAGTGAAGGGAAAGTGCGCCGGGACGCAGTACAGTAAAGGATCAGGTGCGTCTCTGAAGCGAAGGACGCGGCGCGACTGTGGTATTGGGTGCGTCTCTGAAGTGAAAGACGCGGCGCGATAGTGTTGATGTGTGCGTCGGTCGCAGACAAGCAAAAGGAACAGTGCGTCTGCACGCAGAACAGCATAAGGTATACTGCGTCCAGTCGCAGGCCACAGAAAGAAAATATGCGTCCCTGTCTCAAGATGATCTGTTAACTGTATATTCCTGTTCATAAGGTGTTCTGGGTTGTTTCTGTAATTACTGATCTGATATCTGTAGTAGACTGTATCTGTTGTATACTTGTTGATCATTTTGAAAAGAAGTAGGGGGTTGTAGCTCCCTTCCAGGAGAAGTCTGGAAAACAAGAAAGAGTTGTAGCTCTTTGCAGGTTGCAGCCTGCGTGCTGGTAAAGGACTGCACCAGTACAAAGTCATTGTAAAAAGAATTTCTTGAAAGAAGATAAAGACATTATTGCAGCAGGTGGTTTTTCTCCCGCATTGGGTTTCCACCTTACATCTTGTGTTCTTTGGTGTGACTGTCTATTTTCTTTATTCATGCTCATTGTTTTATGGTACTGATATGCAAGAATATTTCAAAAGATCAAATAAGGAAGATTTGGTAAATTGCTAGATAATACTGATTCCCCCCCCCCTCAGTATTATTTCCAACAATTGGTATCAGAGCAAGGTCCTTCAGAACAGCTTGATCGCTTGAAGGTAGATCGTTCATCATGAGCAACTACGAGAGAGAAGCATCAATCAGGCCACCCGTCTTCGATGGAACAAACTTCAATTATTGGAAGGTAAGAGTTACTGCATATCTTCAATCTCTTGGTACAGAAGTTTGGAACATTGTAGAATCAGGCTATGCCTTTCCTTCAGTTACTCCTACAGATCCAGCTGAGAAAAAGCAGTATGAAACAAATGCAAAAGCAGTCAGCACTCTATTAGGAAGTATATCTCAAACAGAGTTCATGAAGGTCATGCACTTCAAATCAGCAAAAGAGATATGGGACAAAATGATCACTAGCTATGAAGGAGATGAACAGGTAAAAGAAGCTAAACTTCAAACTCTCAGGATTCAATATGAGACTCTCAAGATGTATAATGATGAAAGTGTGGCTAATTATTTTCTTCGAGTAGATGAGATTGTTAATTGTATGAAAAATTTGGGTGAAGAAATAAAAGAGACTATAGTAGTTCAAAAGATTCTAAGATCTTTATCTCCCAAGTTTGAATCTAAAGTATCTGCAGTAGAAGAAAAGGAAAATCTCCGTGTTCTCACTATGTCTCAGCTGCATGGAATTCTAACTGCTTATGAAATGAGAAAGGGAGGTCCATCAGATAGAAGGGAAGCTGCTTTTAAAGCATCAGGCAAAGAAGATCACTATGAAGCATGTCATGTTCCAGAAGAAGAGGAAGAAGAATCAAACTTTGTCAGAAATCTTCAAAGGGGTTCTGGAAGGTTCAGAGGTAAGCTACCTTTCAAATGTTTTGCTTGTGGAAGAGTAGGTCATTATGCTGCAAAATGCTCTTATAAGGATAAAGGAAAGGAACCAGTTAGATGGAACAAGAAACAGGGTACAAATAAGAAAAGCTACTACACCCATGAAGATAGCGATGGCTTATCAAACAGTGATGAAGATGAACAAGGTAACAAATATAGATTGTTAATGGCATTTGAAGATGACAATTATGAGGATGCTATAGATGTGGATAACCTTTATGATGAAATTACTAGACTCAAGAGATGTATAGAAGAAAAGAACATGATTATTGATACTCTACAATTTCAGATTGATGAAAAGGAAAAACATCTTGAAAAATTAGAAGGTGAAATTGTTGGTCTTAGAAAAGAAATTGAGAAAACAAAAACTATTAATCTCAAGTTTGTCAAAGGATCTGAAACGTTGAATGAGATTATCAGTGTGCAGCGATCTCCTCTAAATAAGACAGGTCTGGGCTACAATGGAGAAACTTCTCAAGCTTCCACTTCAAAAAGTTATCTTGATGCCGCAAGAAGAAATGAGCAAGAACACAAGGAAGATCATCAGGTAAAGCAGGGACAAACTTCAAACTATCAGGGGCAATCCAGCTTAAGGGTGAACAAAAGCCACAGCCAGCCACAGATAAAACCTTCTCAATTTGGTTCAAGAATAGATGAAAATAGAAATTACAATCAGTCGGCTGGTAGATTCAATAATCGCAGAAACTTCTTCAATGGACAATGCTTTTCTTGCCATAACTTTGGTCACAAAGCAGCCCAATGTGTTGCGTATAAAACAATCATGACTAGGGAAGCTCAAAAACAAAGAAGCATGACAGGGAATACAAAAAGGACCTATAACAATTTTTCAGCTCTTGAAAATGAAGTTGAATGCTCTATTTGCAATAATTTTGGACATGAAGATGTTGAATGCAGAAGCAGGTTTCCGGAAAGAAAGGTACAAGAACAAAAAAGGGAACAAACCTCAGGCACCAAAACATGGAAAATAAAGGAACCTCAAACAGAAAGATGTGGGATAGCATTCTATGCAGAAGGACAAGAAAATCTATGGTACATTGACAGTGGATGTTCAAAGCACATGACAGGTGATAAAGAAAAACTTGAATCTTATTCTAATTTAGAAAAGGGAAAGAAAGTCTCTTTTGGAAATGATACTCCTGCAACTATAAAAGGAAAAGGTATTGCTCCTTTAAAAGAAGATGTTAAGGCTGGAAATGTTTTGTTTGTTGATGGACTAAAGCATAATCTTCTAAGTGTAAGCCAGATGTGTGATCAAAGAACCGAGGTTATATTCAGATCAAATGGATGTCTTGTTCGTGATCTTGATACAGGTAAAACAGTTCTCAAAGGAAAAAGAACTTCAAATAATCTATACATTTTTGATGAAGAACAACAACAATGCTATTTAAGCAAGGATGAAGAGCACTGGTTATGGCATCGAAGATTGGGACATCTAAGTTTCTCACAAATAAGGAAAGCTTGCAAATATCAGGCAGTTCGCGATCTTCCAGATATCAAAATTCCTGACAACACCATGTGCAGATCATGTCAGTTTGGAAAACAGACTAGAACTAACTTTCCAGAGAAAGAAGGATCAGCCAGTATGCCTCTGGAGCTAGTACATATAGATGTATGTGGACCATTCATAAAAAGAACACCTAGAGGAGAGGAATACTTGATATTATTTATTGACGATTTCTCCAGGTTTGTTTGGTTGGGACTTATGAAGCACAAAGATGAAGCTTTCGAAAAATTCAAATCCTTCAAAGCCTTGGCTGAAAATGAATCAGGTCACAAGATTAAGTGCCTCAGATCCGACAGAGGTGGAGAATTTACTTCAAATGAATTTTTTGATTTCTGTGATGAACATGGAATAAGGAGAGAATTTTCTACAGCTAGAACTCCTCAGCAAAATGGAGTAGTGGAAAGAATGAACAGAACAGTCCAGCAAATGGCTCGTGCTATGCTTGATGAATCAGGAACTCCTGCAACCTTCTGGGGTGAAGCTGCACATGCGGCAGTTATTATTCTCAACAAGACAAATGTTCGAGTGAACAGCACTCAAACTCCTCATGAGCTCTGGAGTGGTAAAACTCCTTCAGTAAAGCACTTCAAAATCTTTGGGAGCAAATGCTATATCAAAAATACTGAGGAGCAGCTTGGCAAACTTGATCCTAGAGCAGATGAAGGAATTCTTCTTGGCTACTCTCCACATAGCAAAGCATACAAATGCTACAATAAAAGACTTGGCAGAATTGTTGAAAGCATTGATGTAGTGGTTGATGAGAAAGGATACATTCCTAGGCAAATACATCGTGAAGACATTGAAGAAGATGAAAGCTACCCTCAAAGACAGAATGATGAAGAAGAAGAACCGCAAGAACAATTTCAAGACGGACCTCACGAAGAAGCAGAAGAAAGAACAAGAATAGAAGAAAAGACTCCATCCAGATATGTTCAAAAGAACCATCCAGAATCTCAGATCATGGGACAAAAGGAAGCAGGTATACAAACTAGAAGAACAGTTGCAGAAGCTTCAAGTTATTTGGCATTACTCTCCTCTACTGAACCACAAAATGTGAAAGAAGCATGCAAAGATGAATGTTGGGTGAAAGCAATGGATGAAGAACTTGAGCAAATCGAAAAGAACAATACTTGGGAGCTGGTTCCTAGACCAAAGGATAAGAATGTTATCGGAACAAAATGGGTGTTCAAAAATAAATTGAATGAAAATGGAGAAGTAATTAGAAACAAAGCCAGACTTGTTTGTAAAGGGTATGCACAGCAAGAAGGAATAGACTTTGAAGAAACTTTTGCTCCTGTTGCAAGACTTGAGGCCATCCGAATGTTTCTTGCTCTCTCAAGTTGTCAGAACTTCAAAGTATTTCAAATGGATGTGAAATCAGCTTTTCTGAATGGAGACTTGGATGAAGAAGTGTACATTGAACAGCCAGATGGTTTCATTCTTGGAAACGATCCAAATCTTGTATGCCGATTAAAAAAGGCTCTCTATGGTCTCAAACAAGCTCCAAGGGCTTGGTACTACCGGTTGGACAAATATCTTCATCAACAAGGCTTCTCAAAAGGTTCAGCAGATAGCAATCTTTATATAAAAGTTGAAAATGACAAATTACTAATACTTGTTGTGTATGTAGATGACATTATTTTTGGCAGTAATGAAGAAGCTATGAGTCAAAGCTTTGCCTCAGTCATGCAGAAAGAATTTGAGATGTCCTTGCTAGGAGAACTGACATACTTTCTTGGTTTGCAAATCCAACAAAAGAAAGGAGGAATCCTTTTATCTCAAACCAAGTATCTCAAGCAGATTTTGAAGAAATATGGCATGGAAGATGCAAAACCAGTATGTACACCCATGGTCACAGGATGTAGTCTCAGTGCAAATGACGAATCTGCAGCAGTTCATCAACCAACCTACAGATCTATGATTGGAAGTCTACTATATTTGACAGGTACCCGACCAGACATCATGCATGCAGTTGGAATAGTTGGAAGGTTTCAGGCAAATCCAAAGGAGACTCATCTTCAAGCAGTAAAGAGAATCTTCAAATATCTTCAAGGGACTCAAAATTATGGCCTATGGTATCCTAGAGATCCAGATCTCACTCTTCATGCTTATACAGATGCAGATTGGGCCGGAAGCGTGGATGACAGGAAAAGCACAAGTGGTGGTGCATTCTTTATGGGTTCTAGACTGGTATCTTGGTTCAGCAAGAAACAGAGTTCAATTGCCTTGTCTACAGCTGAAGCGGAATATGTTGCGGCTGCATCTTGTTGCACCCAACTTCTTTGGATGATGCAGACTTTGCAGGATTATCAAATCACTTGTACACCTCCTATTCCTATCTTATGTGACAACACAAGTGCAATCAGCATCTCAAAGAATCCGGTTATGCATTCAAAAACCAAGCACATACCAATCAAGTACCATTTTCTCCGGGAACAAGTACTTGAACAGAAGGTCAAGTTGGAGTATGTTCCTTCTAAGGAACAAGTTGCTGATATTTTCACCAAACCGTTGCCCAGGGACACTTTTGAATACCTCAGGCAAAAGCTGGGGGTTGTTGATGCATCATCTCACTGTTGACCATCTTCCTATTGATGGTATAGGCTCAGGGGGAGCACATAATGCATTGTTGGCATTATGAAGAAGGAGATCTTGGAAATAGCTGCAATATGTCTCTGTCTTCTTCATGATGGATTTCTGGTTACAATTCTGGAGAAGCATGAGCATAGGGGGAGCATACCCTTTGCTCTTGATGTCAAAGGGGGAGAATGATGAAGCTGAAAGTTTATGTGGTTGCCATCAAGTCCAAAGGGGGAGTTTGTTGGCATTATGTTTCAGGTGTTGTACTTGATGGCAAACGCCTTCAGGTGGTAAATCAAGAAGGACGCAGGAAATTTTGTTTAGCAAGCGCGTCCCCGCAGGTATTCCATACAGAACCCGCGTCTAGGGACGCCGGCCAGCCGTTCAGAAGGTGCGTCCGCCCAGTGCACACATTTCAAGGTAGAGAAAAACTCGTGGGGGCTTCTTGTGTGGTATCTAGCCGACGATTGCGTGTTTCTCTGGTGTCGGCTCGTGGTATTGTTCCACGCTTTGGGGAGAAGCTTGCCTATATAAAGCAAAGGAGTTCATTTGGATTAGGCATCATCTTGGTTGATCATCTCTTGGTGTGATCTAGTCCATATCTTTAAGAGTAAATCTTCTAATGGACTACGATCTATATGGCGCATGATCAGATCTGTGGATCTGAGTGTTTGGGTTGGTTCTGAAGTCCTCTTATCTTCTATATCTAAAGGGACGCAGATTCAGTGAAGGGAAAGTTCGCCGGGACGCAGTACAGTAAAGGATCAGGTGCGTCTCTGAAGCGAAGGACGCGGCGCGACTGTGGTATTGGGTGCGTCTCTGAAGCGAAAGACGCGGCGCGATAGTGTTGATGTGTGCGTCGGTCGCAGACAAGCAAAAGGAACAGTGCGTCTGCACGCAGAACAGCATAAGGTATACTGCGTCCAGTCGCAGGCCACAGAAAGAAAATATGCGTCCCTGTCTCAAGATGATCTGTTAACTGTATATTCCTGTTCATAAGGTGTTCTGGGTTGTTTCTGTAATTACTGATCTGATATCTGTAGTAGACTGTATCTGTTGTATACTTGTTGATCATTTTGAAAAGAAGTAGGGGGTTGTAGCTCCCTTCCAGGAGAAGTCTGGAAAACAAGAAAGAGTTGTAGCTCTTTGCAGGTTGCAGCCTGCGTGCTGGTAAAGGACTGCACCAGTACAAAGTCATTGTAAAAAGAATTTCTTGAAAGAAGATAAAGACATTATTGCAGCAGGTGGTTTTTCTCCCGCATTGGGTTTCCACCTTACATCTTGTGTTCTTTGGTGTGACTGTCTATTTTCTTTATTCATGCTCATTGTTTTATGGTACTGATATGCAAGAATATTTCAAAAGATCAAATAAGGAAGATTTGGTAAATTGCTAGATAATACTGATTCCCCCCCCCCTCAGTATTATTTCCAACATTATGATGATGAGTTGTGTTAATGGTTATTACCTCTTGATATTTTCTATTCATTTTTAGAGGTTAATTCACTTAATGATCATTATTATATCATTTTATTATGGGATAAGCCATTGGAACTATAACATGCTGGTGAAACTAGTAGAAGTTGTAATCATGTGTATTTTTGCACAAGGTCTGCCGAGGGATGTTACACAAAATTAGGGCATTATTTGTGTGCTTAATAACATTTAATCTATTAACTTTCTTGATTACTAGCTAATGTTTTACTCTAACTAGGTTTGTGTTCAATATTTACATGTTTTTTTTATGTTTCTTTCACAGCAGTGATGCTATTCAATCAAAAACTGTATCAAAGTAGAATTAGTGAATCTTTGTATTCACGCTTCCTGAATACTAAGTGCATTAGCGATCTCATATTTGTTATTTAAACACTTATTATCTAATATTAAACAAATATTTTTTATTGTGTCTGAGAAGAAGTTTTGTTCGAGAGAATAGGTTTGTGGAGCAAGGAGGAAAAACTTTCTTCCATAATGTTCTACACCTCTGGATACAGTCCTCCTCCACATAGTTCTTTGACACACCTCCCTCCTGCAAAAAACTACACATTAATCATTTAATTAGAAGCTTTTGCATATGAAAATTTCGGGCAGAAAAAGTTTGGTTTACCTGTATATCAAGTGAAAAATTAGGGTGGGGAACTAATTATCCCCATAACCCAATTTTGAGCTTGCACATCGACCATTTTCCTAGATTCTCTAGAAGCATTTAAGTAATTCATGATATTAGTTTTACAATTATCCACTAGTTTAACTTAGTTGGCTAGTTACACAATATCAATTCCCTATGAATCAAATCCATATCAATATACTTTTGATAAATTTTCTTAATCTTCTCATCTTATCATTCCTTATATTTTCCTTAACATTTCTTTATATGTATTGAAAGCTATTAATTTTCAATTTCATTCTAAAAAGGAAGGTACATCCATTCCTCTTAAAAGATCAAACCTACTATTGAATGAATAATTTTCCTTATAAACCAATCTTGATTTCTCTTGCAATAACTGGATAAAATTTCTAGCCTTTGGTACTTTTGTATGTTAATTTGGAATATTTCTTTCAGAAAATGTAGTGACAAACTCGATAAATGGGTGAGTTTTGGGTAGATTAAACTGGGGAAAATAAGACACCTAAAAATAGTATTTAAAAACTACTTTCATAATTGTAAAATTAATTTTAGAATATATATTTAGATATCATTTTGTAACATGACTTTGTACGATAGAAATCTTATAAATTTTTAATATGTGGAATGAAGTAGCACATTTGGCATCTCTGCATGCATTCCCCTTCAACAAATTTCTTCCACACATTGCAAAACATTAATTTTGACCAAGAGCTAAAAGGGTACTTTAATTTTATATTGGTTCATGTTAGGCTAAAAAATAAACTTTTTAAAACTAATTTCATAACATTGAAACTAAATTTCACTTGTAATTTTAAAACTAATTTCATAACATTGAAACTAAATTTAACTTGTAATTTTAAAACTAATTTCCTAACTTGACCCCATAGGATGGAAAGCTTTTAAATTTTTAGTGTGCGGATTAAAGGTTGTACAAAATAACTATATTTGGGGGAGTTATCCCCAAATTGCTCCTCTACACACATTCCCCATCCATACAATTCTCTCAAACACTACAAAAGGTCATTTTTCACATTTTTTGATATACATGTTTTGACGTTTTGCAATAATGTTTTGGAGAAATGTCACATAAACTCAACCAACCTCTCAGAGAATAGCTTACCACATATGAAAAAATTAATTAAGGCTTAATCCTATGATTTAAAAATGTTCTCCTGCTAATAAATACAAGTATTTTCATCATTTATTTGGAGAATCAACACATAAACAAGACATCGTTCCAATTATTGATAGAAATTACTCTAAAGCATTGTGTAATGCTAAATTGTTCTAAATAAATGAAGAAGGTGCAAAAGGATACGTAACTACTATCCATTAGAACCGATTTAAAGGACATGTGAAAGAGGAGTACGTGTAGGAGAACCCTTATTCCCCCACATCCACACCCATCGATGGATTTTACCTCTACGCACTATTAAATGTCAATTTTAATAGTATTTGACACATATTTTATGGTTTTGTAGAAACATTTTGGCCAAATATTGTCACATAAGCTCAATCAATTTTGCACAGTGTAGATTAGTAAATATTAAAGAAAATAATTAATATTTAATAATACTATTAATTAAAATCATAACTTTGAAACTAATTTTCAATCGACATTTTAAAACTAATTTTGTACCATGACTCTTTAAGATGGAAAGATTTAAACTTTTAGAGTGCATAATATAAGTCTTTTTAGTTTTTATTCAGAAAAATGATGTGGAATGAGGACATCATTCGAGTGCATAGTAACCTTTACTATGGAGCATTGTAGAATGCTCATTAGTTCTAAACATATCTAGAAGGTGAAGAGGGATCCACAACTAGTATCCAATGTAGCAGATTGAAATATTGTGTGTAAGAGGGGTATGCGCAGGAGAACCTTTATTTCCTTACATCCACACCTTCGCACAATTTCCCCCTTTGTACACTTCTTCTACATACTACAAAACATCAATTTTCACATTATTTCACACACACGTTTTACCATTGCAAAGAAATGTTTCAGCAAAATATCACATAAACTCAGTCAACTTCCCATGTCGGAGCGTAGTGCACATTAAAAAATCAATTATGGTTTAATCATATGATTAACCAAAAATCCCATGCCAGTTAATGTAAGTCTTTCTGGAACTTATTCATCTAATCAATGTGTAATTAGGACATTGTTTGAGTGTTTAATAACATTTAATTTGATAAATTTCCTCATTAATAGCTAATGGTTTACTTTCACACACATTCCCACTAGCACACAACTATAGGCATTCCCTTCTCTGTATACCTTTTCCATGCATTTCTAGTTTGCACACTTCTTCTTTATCATACGCTCTACTCTGGACAATTATTTTCTAGCATTTGTCTTTTTTCACATGTTGTGGTACTCAATGCTACAAATTATCTCTACACCACTTGTCATTACAATAATTTCGTGGCATAATATTAATTATTTTTTAATAGTTTTTTACAATTTAAAATTTGTTTTTAATAATCCATGCTTTACATCACTATGTTGTGTTTCTTTCTACATGTTTAAAAATGCATGGGGTTTATGAAAAAGTTTTATGGATAGGTTTTCAAATCCTATATTTGGTAAAAAAAAATCGGAAATAACTTTTTCTCCATAGTCACATGCCTTAATTCTACCGCCGCATAAATAATAAGTTCCTACAATTATCTAATTACCATGAATTGCAGCTCTATATTTGTGTTTCATGTATGTAACTCATAATATACATTATTTTTTTATAATATATAAAATTTTATAAGTTTCTCTAAATCTTGGCTTTTCATTTAAGAAAAAAATATTACATTGTCAAGAAGAGCTTAACAAAATCTTACTAGTCTCACTGTTAGTAGATTTATTGGAAAATATTTTTATTTTATTTTTTATTATGTGTGAATCTTTGGGTTTCACTTATTTTAAAAGGTTACAACAATGTTTTTGGCCTCACTCTTACTATATTTATTTTCTAGTAGATAATTAAGAAAAAAACAATTACAAAATTTTCAAAATTGTTTCATTATTTAAAAATGAAAAGAAAAATGGAACTAAAAATTTTTCAAGGTTAGTGCACAACCAAGATCCATTAAATGTTAGGGGAAGTTACTAAATAGGATTATATGCTCATAAACCTAGTGACAACAGAGGTTGAAATACACATTTTACATGTTTCTCCATATAAGCCAATATGCCTTCAAAGCAGTCTAGTTTTTCCTCTAGGGTTCGCTCACCCCTTTGCAAAATCACTGAATTATCCCACATTTGTCATTGGTTGCTTTAGAGATCATTTGTGAATTAGATAATCATATTTCACTCATCATGTTTGTCTATAATGAGTTGTTCCAAAAGCATATAGAAATATCTAGGTTGGTTGCCAATTTTCTGTTGATTAGAAGGAGGCCCATTAACATCAGTTGTATTAGGTTGGGGTATACAGTTTCACCCTGGCCAATGCTTTCCAAGTGACATTGACTTGAACCCCCTCATTAATCAACCCCTCACATTACTCTACCTCATTGATGTGGAATCTTTTATTTCACCAGGAAACAAAAATACTTGGATAAAAGGAAACTGTGCATGGGTTAAACTAAAAAAATGCTCCATGTAAAATAGAACACCAGACCGCCCTAGGAAAACATCAACCCACGAAATGTTATAATACAATGAACCAAGACCTATTCCCAAAAGAAAATATCTTGATGAATAGTCATGGACTACAAGGGAAAAGATATAGAACTCCTAAGAAGCTAGCTAGAACTTGTTGGCATTATGATTCTGTTTTGGCTCTATGGTATATGTGTTCTACTTGATGGCAACTCACTCAAGTGGAAAAACTCTTTTCAGGCTCTTAAAATGATGGAAAATAAGAGGTTCACAGGTGCATCATTCAAAAGGTGTGGACCCACAGGTTCGCCGTCCAGGGAGTGCGGACATACCCGCAGGTTCACCATTCATAAGGTGCGGTCCCTCAGTTCACTCACTCCAATGCAGAGAAGCGCACTCTCGTGGGGTATCCTATGTTTGGCCCTTGGTATTTAGCCCGTCTTTTACGATCCTATGGTTTTGGCCCGTGGTATAGGATCTAATTTATTGAACCCCAGATTGGATCCCTTGTATTGGTTTTTGATGGTTTTGTCCCATGGTGTGGATAAGGGTTTGACTATAAAAAGGGGAAGGAGATCTCTTGACTGGTCACTAGTGAAAAATTGAATATCTTAAGATCTGAAATTTTGGGTGTTTGGTTTTACAAAGCTAAGATATAAATCAAGGAGAAATCTTAAGGTGAAGCTATTGATAAGTCGTGAACTCTCAGGCACATGATTAGATCTGTGGATCTGACTGGCTGTGGCGCATTGGAGGACTGCTAATTTGGCCCTAATCAGAAGTTCACAGGCGATCCACAGCATATGTGTGGGGCTACGCAGTGCAGGGGAAGACACAGTGCGGGGCTACGCAGCACATCAGAAGGTGCAGTGCGAGGTACGCAATGTAGAAGAAAGAAAAGTGTGGAGATACGCAAAGGCACACAAGGAACAATGAGGAGGTACGCGGTCTGACACACAGCGCAGTGTGTATCTAAGTTGAGGTACGCAGTTCAGCAAAAAGGGAAGTTGTGGTGGTACGCAGAGCAGCAGAAGGATACAGTGCGGATCTGCGGATACCCATAGGTTTATATTGGTGAAGTTGCGGACCTAACTTGAAATATTTATTAGCTGTCTTTTATCTATTGTTGCAGAGTTCTGGGTTTAGATTTCTGGTATTACTTTTCTGTTTACAACATTCTGAGTAGTTGGGTGATTCATTGGTTGTATAAGGAGATTGGGTGATTTGCATGTACTTGATGATTATTTGATCTTCTTAGATCCAGTCTGAAAATTAATGAAACGTGGTCCTTAAAGAAGTAGAAGAGCAAAGGGGATTGTAGCTCCCTTCTAGGAGAGACTGGAAAACGAGAGAGAGTTGTAGCTCTCTGCAAGTTGTAGCTTGCGTACTGGTAAAGGACTGCACCAGTACAAAATCCTTGTAAATTTAAAGAAGATAGAGACATATTGCAGCAGGTGGTTTTCACCAACATGGGGTTTCCACCTTATATCTGGTGTTCTTTGGTGTGCTTATCTATTTTTCTGGTTCTTGTTCATTATTATATGGTACTGACATACAAATTAATGATCAATATTTGAAGAATAAATTAAAGTATAAATCTGGAAGGCATATTGAAAAGAATTTAATAATACTGATTCACCCCACCCCCTCAGTATTATTTCCAACAATTGGTATCAGAGCAGGTTCTTCAGAAGAAGCTTGATCGCCTGAAGAAGGATCTTGCATCATGAGCAACTACGAGAGGGGAGCATCAATCAGGCCACCGATTTTTGATGGGACAAACTTCGTTTATTGGAAGGTAAGAGTTATTGCCTATCTTCAATCTCTTGGTACCAAAGTCTGGGATATCATAGATACAGGGTATACTTTTCCTTCAGCAACTCCTACAGATTTGACGGAGAAGAAGAAATATGAAACAAATGGAAAGGAAATCAATACTCTATTAGGATGCCTATCTCAGTCAGAATTTGTCAAGGTAATGCAATTTAAATCTGCAAAAGAGATATGGGACAAGATTGTTCTGAGCTATGAAGGAGATGATCAGGTAAAAAGAGCAAAACTTTAAACCCTCAGGATTCGGTATGAAAATCTCACGATGTATAATGATGAAAGTGTGGCTAACTATTTTCTTCGTGTAGATGAGATTGTTAATTGTATGAAAACTTTGGGTGAAGAAATAAAAGAGGTTGTTGTGGTTGAAAAAGTTCTAAGATCTTTGTCCCCTAGGTTTGAATCTAAAGTTTCTGCTATAGAAGAAAAAGGGAATCTACAAAGCCTTAAAATGTCACAGCTGCACGGAATTCTAACTGCTTATGAAATGAGGAAAGGAGGTCCATCAGACAGGAGAGAAGCTGTCTTCAAAGCTTCAGGCAAAGGCGAGTACTACGAGTCAGGACACGTGTCAGAAGAAGAAGAAGAATCAAATTTTGTTAGAAATCTTCAACAGGGTACTGGACGGTTCCGAGGTAAGTTACCTTTCAAATGCTTTGCTTGTGGGAGAGTCGGTCACTATGCTGCCAAATGTCCTCACAAGGATAAGATTGACAAAGGAAAGGAACCTGTTAGATGGAACAAGAAACAGAATGCAACTAAGAAAAATTACTACACTCATGAAGACAGTGATTGCCTATCAAATAGTGACGAAGATGAACGAAGTAATGATTATAAACTTTTAATGGCATTTGAAGATGATGATTACATGGATGCTATAGATGTGGATGACTTTTATGAAGAGATTTCTAGACTCAAGACATGTTTAGAAGAAAAGAATGTGATCATTGATACTTTGCAATTTCAACTTCATGAAGAAGAAAAATCTCTTGAGAAGTTAGAATGTGAAATTGTTGGCCTTAGAAAAGAAATTGAGAAAACAAAGGTTCTTAATCTTAAGTTTGTTAAAGGATCTGAAACTTTGGATGAGATTATCAATGTACAGCGTTCTCCACTAATCAAGACATGTCTAGGCTATAATGGAGAAACATCTCAGGCATCCACCTCAAAGAGTTATCTTGATGCAGCAAGGAGGAATGAGCAAAAACCCAATGGAGATCATTAGGTAAAGCAGGGACGAATTACATCAAGAACAAACAGAGACTACCAGGTAAACCAGGGGTAATCCATCTTAAGGGTGAACAAAAGCTACAACCAGCCATAGGTAAAAACTTCTCAATTTTCTTCAAGAATGGATGACAATAGAAATTACAATCATTTGGCTGGTAGATTTGATAATCACAGAAGTTTCTTCAATGGCCAATGTTTGTCTTTCCATAACTTTGGTCACAAAGAAGTATGACCGGGATTACGAAAAGGACCTATAATAATTTTTCGGCCCTTGAAAATGAAATTGAATGTTCTATTTGTAATAACTTTGGTCATGAAGATTCTGAATGCAGGAGCAAGTTTCGGCAGACAAAGGAACAAGCCTCAAGCACCCGAACATGGAGAATAAAGGAACCACAACCAAAAATATGTGGGATAGCTTTTTATGCAGAAGGACTGGAAAACCTATGGTACATCGACAGCAGATGTTCGAAGCATATGACAGGTGATAAAGAAAAACTTGAATCATATACTGCTTTAGAAAAGGGTAAGAAAGTTTCTTTTCAAAATGATACCCCTGCAACCATAAAAGGAAAAGGCACTGCTCACTTGAAAGAAAAGGTCAAAGATGGAAATGTTTTGTATGTTGATGGCTTGAATCATAATCTACTGAGTGTCAGTCAAATGTGCGATTAAGGAACCGAGGTAATATTTCGATCAAATGGATGTAGCGTTCGTGATCTTGATACTAGAAAAACAGTGTTCAAAGGTAGAAGAACTCCAAATAATCTATACATATTTGAAGAAGGACAACAACAATGCTATTTGAGCAAAGATGATGAACATTGGTTATGGCACCGGAGGTTGGGGCATCTAAGCATTTCACAAATAAGGAAAGCATGCAAATACCAGGCAGTTCGTGGTCTTCCAGATATCAAAATTCCAGACAACACCATATGCAAATCATGTCAGTTTGGTAAGCAAACCAGAACTAACTTCCCTGAGAAGGAAGGATCAGCCAGCAAGCCTCTTGAACTAGTCCATACAGATGTATGTGGTCCATCTAGGACAAGGTAACCTCGAGGAGAAGAATACTTTATATTATTCATTGACGACTTCTCCAGGATGGTTTGGTTGGGACTTATGAAACACAAGGACGAAGAATTCAAAAAATTCAAATCTTTCAAAGCCTTGGCTGAAAACGAATCAGATCACAAAATTAAGTGCCTCAGGTCTGACAGAGGTGGGGAGTTTACCGAAAATGAATTTTTTTATTGCTGTGAAGAACATGGAATAAGAAGGGAATTCTCTACAGCTAGGACTCCTCAGCAAAATGGAGTGGTGGAAAGGATGAACAGAACGGTCCAACAAATGGCTCGTGCTATGCTTGATGATTCTGGGACTTCCGCAACCTTCTGGGGTGAAGCTGCGTTTGCTGCAGTTGTTATTCTCAACAAAACAAATTTCCAAGTAAACAACACTCAAACACCTCATGAGCTCTGGTATGGTGAGACTCCTTCGGTAAAGCATTTCAAAATATTTGGGAGCAAATGCTATATCAAGAACACTGATGAATAGCTTGGAAAACTTGAACCTAGAGCAGGTGAAGGCATTCTCCTTGGTTATTCTCCCCACACCACAGCATATAAGTGTTACAATAAAGGACTTGGAAGAATTATTGACAACATTGATGTAGTAGTTGATGAAAAAGGATACATCCCTAGGCAAGTAAATCATGAAAATATCGAAGAGGATGAAGACTACTCTCCAAATCAGACAAATGATGAAGTACAACCTCAAGAGGCAGCTGAGGAGCAAATAAGGATAGAAGAGAAGACTCCATCCAGGTACATTCAAAAGAATCATCCAGAATCTCAGATTTTGGGACAAAAAGAAGCAGGTGTACAAACAAGAATAACAATTGCAGAAGCCTCGAGCTATTTGGCATTGCTCTCCTCCACTGAACCACAAAATGTAAGAGAGGCATGCAAAGATGAATGCTGGGTCAAGGCGATGGATGAAGAACTTGAGCAGATCAAAAATAACAACACTTGGGAGTTGGTTCCCAGACCAAAAGATAAGAATGTCATAGGGACAAAATGGATCTTCAAAAATACGTTGAATGAAAATGGAGAAGTAATTAGAAACAAGGTTAGACTTGTGTGTAAAGGGTATGCTCAACAAGAAGGAATAGAATTCGAAGAAACTTTTGCTCCCGTTGCTAGACTTGAGGCCATCTGAATGTTCCTTGCTCTCTCAAGCTTTCAAAAGTTCAAAGTTTTTCAAATGGACGTGAAATCAGCCTTTCTGAATGGAGACTTAGAAGAAGAAGTGTACATTGAGCAACCAGATGGTTTCATCCTTGGGAATGATCCAAATCTTGTATGCAAACTAAAGAAGGCTCTCTATGGTCTTAAACGGGCTCCAAGGGCTTGGTACTACTGTTTGGACAAATATCTTCATCAACAAGGTTTTTCAAAGAGGTCAATAGATAGAAATCTTTACATAAAAATTGCAAATGACAAATTACTAATACTTGTTGTGTATGCAGATGATATTATCTTTGGCAGCAATGAAGAAGCTATGAGTCAAAGCTTTGCCTTGGTAATGCAGAAAGAATTCGAAATGTCTTTGCTTGGAGAACTGACATATTTTCTTGGATTGCCAATCCAACAAAATGAAGGCGAGATATTCTTGTCTCAAACCAAGTATCTCAAGCAGATTTTGAAGAAATATGGCATAGAAGATGCAAAACCAGTATGTACCCCCATGGTCACAGGATGTAGCCTCGGTGTAAATGATGAATCAGTAGCAGTGCATCAACCAACCTACAGATCTATGATTGGAAGTCTACTTTATTTGACAGGTACCCGACTAGACATCATGCATGCAGTGGGAATAGTTGGAAGATTTTAGGCAAATCCAAAGGGAACTCATCTTCAGGCAGTGAAGAGAATTTTAAAGTACCTTCAAGGAACTCAAAACTATGGCTTATGGTATCCTAGAGATACAGATCTCACACTTCATGCTTATACAGATGCAGATTGGGCCAGAAGCGTGGATGATAGGAAGAGCACAAGTGGTGGTGCATTCTTTAGGGGTTCCAGATTAGTATCTTGGTTCAGCAAGAAACAAAGTTTGATTGCTTTATCTACAGCTGAAGTGGAATATGTGGCTGCTGCATCTTGTTGCACCCAACTCCTTTGGATGATGCAGACCTTGCAGGATTTTTAGATCACTTGTACTCCACCTATATCCATCTTATGTGATAATACAAGTGCAATTAGCATTTCAAAGAACCCAGCCATGCATTCAAAGACAAAGCACATACCGATCAAGTATCACATTCTCAGGGAACAAGTGCTTGAACAAAAGTTCAAGATGGAGTATGTTCCTTCTAAGGAACAAGTTGCTGATATCCTCACCAAGCCATTGCCTAGGGAGACCTTTGAATACCTCAGGCAAAAGCTGGGGGTTGTTGATGCATCATCTTGTTGTTGAATCTCATCTGTTTAAGAGATTGTTGGCTGTACACGAGGTTCATATGGGGTATACACGTACATTTGCTAGTTTATGGATTGGTCAAAGATCGCATAGCACTGGTTCAGGGGGAGCACATATAATGCATTGTTGGCATTATGGTAGCACAGAAGGCGAACATGGATGCTATCTGAATATTGCTGCAATATGTCTCTTTTATTCATGGTGTATGGTGGATTATGGTTTGCAGATCTGGTTTACAGTCAGGGGATCATGATAAGCAGAACAAAGACTTAAGCATGGTCTCAGGGGGAGCATAATCATTTTCCCTTGATGTCAAAGGGGGAGAATGACAACGAGGATCTTGAGGTTCCCATCAAGTCCAAAGGGGGATATTGTTGGCATTATGATTCTGTTTTGGCTCTATGGTACAGGTGTTGTACTTGATGGCAAATCACTCAAGTGGCAAAACTCTTTTCAGGCTCTTAAAATGATGGAAAATAAGAGGTTCGCAGGTGCATCGTTAAAAAGGTGCGGACCCGTAGGTTCACCGTTCATAAGGTGCGGTCCCCCAGTTCACTCACTCCAATGCAGAGAAGCGCACTCTCATGGGGTATCCTATGTTTGGCCCTTGGTATTTAGCCCATCTTTTACGATCCTATGGTTTTGGCCCATGGTATAGGATATAATTTATTGAACCCCGGTTTGGATCCCTTGTATTGGTTTTTGATGGTTTTGTCCCATGGTGTGGATAAGGGTTTGACTATAAAAAGGGGAAGGAGATCTCTTGACTGGTCACTGGTGAAAAATTGAATATCTTAAGATCTGAAATTTTGGGTATTTGGTTTTACAACCCTAAGATCTAAATCAAGGAGAAATATTAAGGTGAAGCTATTGATAAGTCGTGAAGTCTCGGGCACATGATCAGATCTGTGGATCTGACTGACTGTGGCACATTGGAGGACTGTTAATTTGGCCCTAATCAGAAGTTCGTAGGCGATGCATGGCATAGGTGCGGGGGTACGCAGCGCATAAGAAGGCGTAGTGTGAGGTACGCAGTGCAGAAGAAAGCAAGGTGCGGAGATACGCAAAGGCACAGAAGGAACAGTGCGGAGGTACACAGTCTGACACACAGTGCAATGCATATCTGAGTTGAGGTACGCAGTTCAGCAAAAAGGGAAGTTGCGGTGGTACGCAGAGCAGCAGAAGGATATAGTGCGGATCTGCGCAGTTCAGGCACAGAAAGATTGCGAATACCCACAGGTTTATATTGGTGAAGTTGCAGACCTGTCTTGAAACATTTATTGGCTGTCTTTTATCTATTGTTCCAGAGTTCTGGATTTAGATTTCTGGCATTACTTTTCTGTTTACAACATTCTGAGTAGTTGGGTGATTCATTGGTTGTATAAGGAGATTAGGTGATTTGCATGTACGTGATGATTATTTGATCTTCTTGGATCTAGTCTAAAAATTAATGAAACGTGGTCCTTAAAGAAGCAGAAGAGCAAAGGGGGTTGTAGCTCCCTTTCAGGAGAGACTGGAAAACGAGAGAGTGTTGTAGTTCTCTGCAGGTTGTAGCCTGCGTACTGGTAAAGGACTGCACCAGTACAAAATACTTGTAAATTGAAAGAAGATAGAGACATATCGCAGCAGGTGGTTTTCACCCACATTGGGTTTCCACCTTATATCTGGTGTTCTTTGGTGTGCTTCTCTATTTTTCTGGTTCTTGTTCATTATTATATGGTACCAACATACAAATTAATGATCAATATCTGAATAATAAATTAAAGTATAAATCTAGAAGGAAAATTGAAAAGAATTTAATAATATTGATTCACCCCCCCCTCTCAGTATTATTTCCAACAAAACGAAGATGCATAATCATAAACCCAATCTCCTAGAACTTCCTATTTAGATTGGACCTCCAAAACCAAAACAAGAGTATGAAGGCGCAAGCCACTATACCAACCAATATAGATAATGGTCAAAAGACCTAATTAAAATGATGAAATATAGAAATAGTAATCAATTGAAGTTAGATCATGGAAGTGTTCGACCTTACCTCATTATAAAACTGGGTATTTGAAATAGGGCTTTTACACACTCCTCTGAAAGCACTCCGATGAACAATAGAACAACATATTATCAGATTCACTGATTGAATAATGTTTAATTTGAATGCAAAATATTTAACCATATACCTCTTTTTAATTCATTTGATATACCCTATGTTTATGTAGATCATCATTGATTTAACAATTTCCATACTTAGGGTGAAATTAATCACTTTTCCCATCTTTCCATAAACGAAAATATATTTTCCTAATTTAACTTATGTATTTTTCATAGTTTGCAAAACAATTTTAAAATCGAAAAAAAGGAATTACATGATTAGTATCTCTAGATACTTCACAATGACTATGATGATTGTCATGATTGATTTGCAAAGATTCTCAATCTAACAATGAAAGTTTTAATTGTGAGGATACATGGTTCATGTGCATTGTGGGGGGTGCTATTATAGTTACGCTAAATTCCCAAAACTCAGCTCTCTGATGCAAAAGCAACAAAAAAGGAGCACATAGATGCTTGTCAACCCCACTGTGCACAATCAAAAGTAGACGACGATTAGGTGAATCCAATAACAAATCTTGTTGATGACAATGAAGTTGTCATTGGAGTAGCCAATGCTATGTTGAATCCAAAAACTCAATTTGTTGATGGTAGGTTTGAGGAAGACTTGTTCCCTAATGCTGAATGGTTGTATATTATGCAACAAAAGCATGATATTGACATGAAGCTATTTGGTGAGAGAATCCCACTTGAGTCTGCAAACCAAGTGGAAGAAAACCTCTTTGAAGCAGCTGAAGAAACAGAGGTAGAGAAGGAAGGACAACGAGAGAAAACTCTCGTTGCAGAGAAAAAGGAAGAAAATGAATATGGTTCTAAAAATATTTTTAATGCTAAAATTGATTTCCAGTGTGTAGGTAAACAATGCAACTATGAAGTAGAGTTAAAACTTCCTTGAAGCATTGCTTGCAACACCATGCCTTGATAAAGTCTGCATAGAACCTGCAGAAATGAATGTTGAAGACAATATGGATGATGAAAACATTAATGATATTTTTAGGTATTAGATTTTTGAAGAGATAAAATTTTATTCTCATCTTATGCTGCAAAGAATTTATGATGAAAAACACACTACAAAAAATGACATGTGGCAATCATCCACATACAAACATATTTTTGAGGACATAGATGATATCCATGAACAATGTAGAACAATGGAAGAGTTTCACCAATGAATGAAGAAAGTAAAGTTTGAAACCTAATGTGAAAAGATAAAGTTGAAGCAAGTTAGAGGATATAGGATATGGAAGAAAAGAAAAAGAAGAGGAAATCTAGCTATGTAATCTTTTTTCTAAATTGTAAATGTAGTTGAAACATAGACTAACATACATCTTAGTTTAAATTCTTATGGTTGTAATTAAGGAGGAGTGTTGGAGAATGTAATTCCAACCACCTGCTAAGTGTCATAGCTATTCATCCAAGTATCACAATCCAATTCAATTAAGTTTCAGTTCAATCATTTAATATTGATATCTCCTATGTACTCTATTTAACTAATTTTGAATATTGAGAAGAGCATCTCAGCTCCATGCTTTTTCATTCCTTGACACACTGACAAGGAATAAAGGGGCCAGAAAAGAAAAATAGGCTGAGAAGTAGGGAGGAAGGCATGTGTTGCAGAAGGCTAAGGTAGAAGCCATGTCGCAAAAGCATGGTAAAAGGGACAATGTGAAAGGAGCCACAACCAATGATGTCACAAAGAGCATCCACGCGAAGTGGGGAGGAAGACTGCAAGAGACAAATAGAGCATATATATATAAACTCTCAAAATACAAATACCAACAACAAAGGCCCCAAGGCGAAGAATTAGATAAAGGAGGAAGAAGAGCACAAAGGAAAGTTGAGGAATATAAAGAGAGAAGCACAAGGGAGGCGATATGAGACCAGAGGGCTAAAGAGGTGGCGTAGTTACAGAAAATGATATTTTTCTAAGAGTGGACCAGCAATATTGTGCCCGAAGGCTACTGCTAAGAATGAGGAAAGAAACTATGAAAGTGAAAAGGCCTAAGCACAAGGGGTTCTAGAAGTCTTTTTGACCTGCTAGACAAATTTAAGAGAAAAATAAATTGAAAACTATAAAGAATATGAAACTTATGATCTGTTCGAATGTCATGGAGCAAAAGAATGAGCATATTGAAAGAATTGTTGATTTCCCAATTGTGGAAAATGATTTTTTCCGAAATATAGCACAGAGGAACAAGTATTTGAAAAGTGACAAGTGAAACTACTGCATACCTCTACTAGCAAGACTCTTGGGTTGGACTGACCAACATGTACTATGGAAGTCGGCTCAGTAAGAACAAAAATGCTTATAACCATAGCTAAAACAACAACTTGTTGAGATATTAATCTCACTGTCGGTTAGGTGTCACCTTATTTGATTTTGTTGTCTGCTAGGTGTCATACAAAGTTTAGTTCTACTCCAGTTCTACTCCATAGATGTCGAGTTCTACTTTAGTGTTAATGTTTACAATGTAATCTATTAACCATTTCAAATATTGAGAGAAGTAATCTATGCTCCAAGTTTTTTTCATTTTTTCTCATGGTATCGGAGCTTCAGGGTGCATAAGGCTCCACAGAGAGCAGCACTCAAATCATTTCAAATTTTTGAGCTTTCAAAGAAAAAGCGTGAGAATCCGAAGAGAAAAGAGTATTTAGAACAATTGCGCAGTTGTAAAAAAAAGTCCAGAGCACAGTATTTGCAGCTGAGCCAAGAGGAAACTGCGCAGAAAGTCGCGGACTTATGAATTTCTCAAATTTTCAATATTTTCGCACTCCGTACATTTAAAGAACTGCGCGCAGCAAATCCAATTAGAGTTGTGCAAAATGTTAGAGTCGGTCTTAAGCCCTCCATCAGCGATCAAAACTCTTTGCATTTGCATATGTAGGTGTCTCATCAGTGTCAATTTTTGCATCCCGTTAGGCATGCCATCACCCTGATGGAGGAGCTGGTGTGTTGTACCCCTCTTGGCATTGCTGCTTCAGGTCATTTCAGTCATTAAGCTCTTTCAAGCTTGTCTTATCTTGTCTTGAGGTCAATTTCCTAGGTCTATGGTTTTGGTCAAATATGTTTACAGGGTCATGTGTCTGAAAAGTCAATAAGTATTCAGCAAGCCAGAGGGATGATTGTAAAAGTGTTTCTTCAAGATTTCTTATCTCGTACAGTTAATCTTCACCTTGGATTTAAAAACTCTGTTTTTAAATCCAAGGTCATTTTCCAAGTTTGTAAATAAGTGATGAAATTTCAAAAGTCTTCAGCGAACAAAATGCAACCCTGGTCCCCTTGCCAAGATCCCTCAGATGATCTACCTGCAAAAAGAATCAAGTCAAAGCACTCAATGAGTCAAATTCAGGACAAAAGAAACCAAAAAGTCAGTGTTATAAAGTGTCAAAGAGAAAACATTAGAAAGTGGGTTTGTGAATGAAATTTTTTCAAATGAAACTTATAAAACCCCAAATTCCCTCCTATCACTCTCATTGTGCATCCTAGACGCTTGCAAGAGAGGTTTGAGAGAGTGGTTGAGAGAAAGGAGCGAATAGAGAGCGAGTTCGGGCATTGGACTGGTGCGCGACCCGTCAGGCCAGGTGCGCGACCCGTCAGGTGCGCGCGACCCGTCAGGTGCGCGCGACCTGTCAGGTGCGCGCGACCCGTCAGAGGGTCTTCCACAGTGTGAAAATACAACAGGTGTGACCCGTCAGAGGTGCGCGACCCGTTGGGCGTGGTGCGCGACCCGTCGAGCTGTCTCCCTGCAAAACGATTTTAAATTTGCTCAAACGCTCTCCAAGCCACAAATTTGTTTGAGGTAGGTGTTCTAAACATGAAATTGGTGTGGTTATGATTGGTGGATATCATAAAACATGTTTTAATGATTGAAATTGTAGAAGTGAAACCTCTTCATATGACTGCAATGTTAATGGGTAAAATGTGCTAGGGTTTGTGTTGTTTCAAGGTGTTTTCCCTTTGTAATTGTTTCCCTCCTTCCCCTTTCCACTCACACTTGTATGTATGCCTATTTTTCTCCCATGCTATTTATAAATTAAATGCAAACCCTCCCTTCTCCCTAATAACTAAAAGTGTAAACCCTACCCCTCTCCCAAAGCATTCAAAGCCCTAATCTCCCTCTACCATATGCATGTGTAAACAATGGAAAATGTTGGTGAATATGTCAGCAGTTTTGTGCATATGTTTCCCTATCTTCCCCTATTAATGCTGCATATTTTCATATCCCCATATGCTCACTTTCATACATATTTTTGCCATATGCAGTGATTTTTGCAAATGATTTCCTAATATCCCTGATTTTAAATATGTACTCCTATATGCATAATGGTTTGCAACATTTTCCTTAAAAATTCCCTGTCATATTTATATATTCCCAATTCCTTGTAAAAAGGTCCCTCCCCTAACATTTCCCTCATGTCTTTTTCCCCTTGAAACAGCATAGAATTCAACACTTTTTACAGGTAGAGACAGCAGTACAGTTTGTCCACTTTGCTCCTAAACTATGTCAGAAACCGAAAATTACGAGCAAAGTGATGACCATTCATCATCTGCAGAGGTTGAGGTACAGAGGAGGCCTCGTAAGGGTGGTAAGGGTGGACATCATAAGCGAGAGGAGCCCACTTCTTTAGCAGAGTTACAGGCCTATCCTATGGCAGTCACTTGTTTTCAGTACATGTCTTGTTATGAATTCTGTGAGAGGATTTCTCGGATTCAGCACCACAGAGGGTGGGCCCGCCTTTTTGTTTTACACCTCCATGATGGACATGTCAATCTTGCAGGGGTGAACTTTACATTGACACCCGAGGTGATCTCATATGCTACAGGGATACCTAATGTTGGTGAGGTGTGGAATAAGCGCAAGATGCTAGATATTGTTCACTTTGAGCCTTATGTCCGGCCACCATTCATAAGACATTTGGCGGGTGTTTTTCCATTCAGGTTTCTCCGGAGCGAGTATGCTCCCATCATGAGGCTTATTATGCACTATTTTACCTGTGAGGGCAGATTTTCACAGGTGTACTCATATCACATTCGCCTTTTGATGCACTTCACCCGAGTGAGGATGATGAACATCCCTGTTTTCTTCTTTCGGAACATTCAGAGGATGGTGCCCATGTTGCAGAGGAAGACCCCGGCACAGCAGTACAGGAGCCTTCATCATTATGGTTTGATTCAGCTAGTAGTATCGCATCAGTTGACTCAGCAGGGCATCTCATGGGAGGAGTTCATCTCTCGTGAGATTTTCACAGCGCCATCACAGCCACATCCTGAGGTTGTTCATGAGGAGGGAGGACCATCACACCGGCATCACATCCCTGTCACTAAACATGCTAGTTCCTCATCTCATCTCACTTATCAGAGAGGCCAGAGGGCCTTGTTTGCAGCAGCTCAGCGAGTACTATCTCCACAGCAGGTGGAAGGGGCCTCGCTTTCATCTTCAGCTCAGCGAGTGTTATCTCCACATCAGGTGGAAGGGGCCTCGCTTTCTTCACCAGCACAGGTACCAGAGAGGGGCAAAGAGCCCATGCTTGATGAGGGTCCATCAGGAGTTCCCGATGTTGAGTTTGTTGATCTTGAGACCAGTTCTCCTAGCCAGGAGGCGAAGGAGATCATTCAGCATCTCAGAGCTGAAAATGATGCTTTGCAGAGGAGATTTGAGGGTGCCCAATGGACCATCACTTACCTGGAACAACGCAACAAACAGTTGGAGGAGGAGAAAGCACTTGATGAGCTATGGAGGATTCGTAGTGACCGAACCTTAAACCGTAGAAGACCCGGTGACCCATTGCCTGCTGACCGAGAGTTTATGCTTATCCAGGAGAACGCACACTTGGAGAGGTTGTTTGCTAAGGCCAACCAAGATAAAAAGTTGCTGAGGAACATGAAAAACCATTACTGGGCAAGAATGCATGTGTGCAAGGCCAAAATGAAGATGTTTCAAAGGCAGTTGTCTGAGGCCCTAAAAGGGAAGAAGAAGACCAATCCACTCCGTATCTTGGCTGAGGCTTCACTCAAATATCATGGCACTCAATAGCCTAGCCACAGCTCAAATCCCAAATTTTTTTTAGAATTTTGGGTAATTTTGGCATTTTTTGGTAATTTACAGGTTTTGGCTCTTTAACGGGTCTCACCCCCTGTGAGACCCTTTGTCATGGCAAGTCCTTTTCACAAAAACTCAGCATACACTAGTTTGTTATGAAACGATACATATGCCCATGGATGGACTTGAGTTTTTATGGAGTTTTGGACCTCCAGAAGGTCAAAATACATGCAAAATTTGACTTTCTGCCACTTTTTTGAACTGCAGAAAGCTGTCTTGGGAGAATTGAGTTTTGACAAGGAAAATGAACTCCAAATTCAAAAATTCTAGTTGGGTTGGAACGTAGACTCATAGACCTTTCCAACAAGCCCACTTTTGCTCAATTTGGCCACCCGTAAGTACCCCAAACAGAGCTCCAAAGGGGCGCGACCCATCAGGCAGGGGGGCGCGACCTGTCACGCAGTTTTTTTCCAGATTGCACTGTACAGCCCAGAAAACGCAGATTTGACTCAGTTTGAGTTTTTGGGGTTGAAGATGATTATCTTTGATGTAATTTTTGTAAATCTAAGAAACTTTTACTCTTGTTTAACACTTCTAGAAGATTCATTCATGTAATGGGTAAATATGTAATGTATGAATTGGTTTCCAAGTTTATAGAGGCAAGTTGTTTTGACTGCCTAGTTTGTAGTGCTTAGTTTAGAAGTGGTTGAAACAACTCCTAGGATAGTGAGCTCGACCCATGGAGGCAGGGAAAGAGGTTAGATCATCTATATTATGTACTTTCTTGCTCATTTTCATGGTTGGACTCTTGAGGGAGAAACTATCATTGTATTATTTCACTGTATCTCTGCAATTTTTGGCTAAGGAAGACCAGGGTTTTGCAGTCCTCTTTGGGATTCTTGTGGACTCATGTGTTGATGGTGTGTTTATTAATTTTCTTGTAAGTGTGTTTATGTGATTCATCTCCTTTCTTTCCTTCTGCATATTAAACAAATGAAGTGTTAAAGTAAGAATTCATGCTTGCCATGCTCTGCTTTTAAATTTGTTTAATTTCAATGTTTTCTACTGTCTAAAGGGAATTAAAAGTCATTGTTTGCTCTCTTTAGCTCCTCATATTTCATTCCTGATCATCCATCTCAATTTAAGGCATCAATACTGTTTCCTACCTCGCCCCAAGGAACCCCCTGCAGAAACTGTGTCAAATCCCCGCACCCAAAATTGCAATTCCTCAAATTGCCACCAAAAACCCAAAAAACCCCAAATCAACCTTTTAAATAAGTTTACTAGCCTAATATCAGTGTTACCCTGTTGGTCATCTCATCCCATTGAAGATCTGCTGAGATTGACCGGAGAGAGCCTTCTCCTGCCCCATAGGGCTAGCTACGAGGCTAAATGGTTTGATGTAGCCTTGAGGTTTACGTTTCTCAGCCTGAGGCGAAATTTCAAGTGCTAACATACTGGTGACCATACTGGGGAAGAACAACTAATTCTTTGCTCATTGACGTGTTATTTCATAAGTCTTAGACGGAGCCTGAAGTTACGCCAGGTAGCCTTCGAAAACGCTTTTGTTTTACATCAGCGCAAGTAGATAAACGCTGCTTCAGTCCATCTCCGTGAGCTTGTGAACGTAGCGCTTCATTGACACTTTATCCCAGTATAATTGTTAACTCTGAGCCCTGGATGATAGGTTGAGAGCTTTCACAGGCTGAATGCTTTTTCTTTCCTAGTCTTTTTGAGAAAACAAGCTGGCTACAGATCCCAAACTCATTTTTAAATCTCATTCATGCCCAGCTATTTTTGATTATCTTGAAGATTTAGATTTTGACGAAAGCTTTGAGTTGTCTCTGTTTAAAGCTAAGTCTGAAAGTGCGCTCGATTCTTTAGTCCTTGACCCTGATTTTGCAGCTGCTATTGAGTTTGAGAGACATAATAAATTGGTTGAAAATTTCATCTTAAGACATCTTCAGACACGTGTTCAAGCTACTACCCTTGCTGATTTTGTTGAGAATATTTCTGATCACATTGGATCTACTATCACGGCTCACGAAGAAGCTTATCATCCTTATGTTTCAGTTTCACCTATAATCACCTATCCCGAATCAACAGTCGGTTCTCCTCCTTCTTCTCCTACTCCTCTGACTCCCCCAACTCCACAAACTACACCTCCTCTTGTTATAATTCCTGCTATCACAGCGCCTCCTCCTCATACTCATCCTACTCCCCCTCCTAGAGCAATGGCTGCCCGGTTTGCCCCATTGGTTTTACCTGCAAATCTTCATGATATGCCAGCTGATTACCAAAGTAAAAACCCCATGTTTGATGGCACTCCACAAAGTATTACCGCTCAGCAGCATATCGACAAGATGACCACATTCTTTGATCTATATGAGTTAGATGAAGAAGATGTTACCATGCGGTTATTCGTGCAAACATTTGCAGGAGAGGTTAGAAAATGGTTCAGAGGGTTGACAGCTAACAGCATTGCCAATTTGGAAGCACTTCACAATCATTTTTTAGATCGATGGGAAATCAGAAAAGATCCGCTTCAAATTAATGTTGAATACAACAACCTCAAGCATAATCCGGGTGAGTCTGTTCAAGATTATATAATCAGGTTCAATACAGTTTATAATGCTATTCCCGATGATTTGAGGCCATCTAGAAAATCAGCACTTCTTAAGTTCCCGGATGGTTTTCATCTGGAGATGGCCTACTCATTGAGAGATAGAGGTCCACCTACCTTGGAGGAGATGCAGAAAATTGTTGTCAGCGTTGACGCAAATTTGAATGACAAAAGAGCAAGGATGAAGGCAGAAAAGCGAGTCACAATCAAGGAGGAACCATCCACATCAAATCAGGTTGTTCTCCGTGAACTTGAGCAGCTTAGAAGGACATTTGAAAAGGTGACTATTGACAAGCCAGATCCTCAGATTCGTAATCCCAATTTCAGAGGTCAACAACAGCAACAATATAGGATCAAGCAGCGTGAAGCAAAGGCATAATAGGCAGCAGTTCAGCAGCAAATGAAACCACCTTTTCAGCAGAATTTTGTTGGCCAAGAATCTGAAGATGAAGGTGATAATGTTGGAGAAGAAAATCACTTCTTCACTCCTGATGATATGCCCACATATATTACAGAGGAAGATGAGTTGGTGAGTAATTCTGTCTTTCCCCAAGATGAGCATTATATTTTGTCAAATGATGCGATACTTGAAGCAGAATCCGAAGAGTATCAAAGAGGGTACTTGAATGCTTTATCAGCGCAGCAAGGATAGCAAAGGCAATTGAGAAACCGAGCTATTCCTATAATTCCCGTACAAAAAAAGAAATACATTCCAGCAAAGAATGGTTCGGTTTCTTCAAAAGGTAAAGACATAGTCAGTCCTTCAACAACTCAATCATCACCAGCAGTTAGGATAGATCAGCCATCAAATTCACCAAAGGATAAAGCTGAAAAAAGAGATAATCCGGCTAAAGAAAGTGAGAAGGTTTCAGTTTTCAGTTTGGAGAATGAGATTGCAAAGTTAAAAGTATCTATTCCCTTGACGGAAGTCATGAAGAACATCACTTACCGAGGTCAAATTTCCAAGCTGCTGAATTTTGATCCAATGTTAGACATGGTGAATGTACAAGATGATCAGCCGGAGTTGATTTTTGGGCCAGCTTTAAATGGTGAGTCTCCCGAAAGTGATGTTCCTCCATTTTATATCAGTTTGCATTTGCATGAGTTTGTGTTTCACAATGCCATGTTTGACTCGGGAGCCTTGCACAATTTGATGCCGAAAACAATCATGGAGAAGCTGGGACTTGACATCACAAGGAAGTATCATGATCTGTATTCGTTTGATTCCAGCCGGGTAAGATGTATTGGCTTGATCAAAGACTTGGTGGTGAGTCTCGATCAAATTCCAGCGAAGAATGTTTTGATGGATGTGGTGGTGGCGGACATTCCTCCGTGGTTTGGCATGTTGTTGTCGAGATCATGGGGAGCCAAGCTCAAAGGTACACTTCAACTTGATTTTTCATATGCCACAATTCCAGTTTTCGGTCAAATGAGGAAGTTATATCGGGAACAAAAGATGAAATACATGATCACTAGTAAGGAAAAGCCCGTCAATCATCCTGTAAATTATGTACAAACAGATTTAGAATCTTTTGTTTTGTTTGCGGAAAATTTCAATGAGGTAGATAGTCAGTTAGTTCAAGTAGAATATATACCAGACATTTCAGAAAATTGCAGAGAAGTTTTGAGAAAGAAAAGTGAAGAAAGGTCTGTTGTCATAAGGCCAATTGCTGAAACAAATGGGCAGCAAACAGAGCATGCATCAAAATCATATTTTCAGCACTTAGAAGATGATGAGAATGGTCTTTGGACCATGGATTTTGATGGCGCAGTGGGCAGGGATGGTGCTGGTATAGGTGTGTGGATTCGAAGCCCATTTTCAGCCCAAAATCAAGTCCCAAGCAAGGTACGGGTATGTTCTTATAAATTGGCATTTGATTGTTCAAATAATGAAGCAGAATATGAAGCTCTTATTGCTGGTCTGAAAATCCTTCGGAAGTTGAAGGCAAAGAAAATAGCGGTATATGGCGACTCCGAGTTGGTTATCAAGCAAGTGAAAGGTGAATTTCAGGCCAAACATCCTCGTATGCGAGCATATCGGAATGCTGTCCTGGATATCTTAAAGAGGTTTTCTGAACATACTTTGACATGTGTACCCCGGATTCAAAATGGTGTTGCGGATGCATTGGCTAAGGCAGCAAGTAATCTGAAAATACCTATGAATTCCAGCAATAAGTTTGAGATATATGTGAAGCATCGTCCTACAGTTCCAGATAATCAAAGGTGTTGGCAAGTTTTCCAAGATGACGAAGAAATCAAAGATTTTCTGCAAGTTGAGGGTAAATTCGAAGACATTTCAATAGACACGGAAGCTGAAGGAGTAAATCAGATGGATGTATTGCAGCTCAAGGACAATTACATTCCTAAAGGATTGATTCCTTTGGAAGAATTGTTCGATCAAGATGATGTGGCCCGCAAGCCAACTTTGAGGCCAACGGATGAAGGAGTTGAAGATGTGAATCTTGGGGCAGCTGAAAATCCAAAGATGGTGAAGATCTCAAAAGCATTGCCGCCTAAGGTAAAGAAAGAGTATATCAGGTTATTGTCTATGTATTCTAATGTTTTTGCATGGGACTATTCAGATTTGAAAACTTATGACACAAGTATCATTCAGCATACCATTCCCATAAAGCCACATCAAAAACCTTTCCGACAAAAGTTGAGAAGAATTAATCCTAAATTGCTGCCATTGATTGAGAAGGAAGTCAACAGGTTGTATAAGTCAGGAATCATAGTGCCAATCCGGTTTTCTGATTGGATTTCCAACTTAGTGCCCGTGAGAAAGAAGACCGGTGAAATTTGCTTATGCATAGATTTTAGAAATCTGAACAAGGTGTCATTAAAGGATAATTATCCACTACCCAAGATGGACCACATATTGCAGCGGGTAGTGGGGGCATCAAGGATGTCATTGCTTGATGGTTACTCCGGGTATAATCAGATTTTGGTGCACGAAGATGACCGTGACAAGACAACATTTACTACTCCATGGGGTACATTTCATTATGCTAAGATGCCATTTGGATTGAAGAATGTGGGTGCCACATTTCAGCGGGCAATGAACATGGCTTTTGCAAATGAGAAAGATGTCTTTTTAGTTGTTTATCTTGATGATCTGACCGTGTTTTCTAAATCAGATGAAGAGCATTTGTTTCATTTGACTAAGGTGTTTCAAAAGTGCAGAAAATATGGCATCTCATTGAATCCAAAGAAGAGTCTTTTTGCTATGAGCGAAGGCAAGCTGCTGGGTCATATTATTTCTAAAGATGGCATTCGTATAGATCCCGCATGAGTGGAAGCAATTCAACAGTTGGAGCAGCCCCGTAGCAAGAAAGAAATTCAGTCCTTCAATGGTAAATTGAATTTTCTGCGTTGTTTAATCCCCAATCTTGCCGAACATCTTAGAGAGATAACCAATATGCTCAAGAAGGACAGCGAGCTCAAATGGACCGAAGAAGCGGTGAAGTCTTTTAATTTGATAAAGGTAATCTTATCTTCAGCCCCAAATTTGATCAGCCCAGATTATACGCAGGATTTTATTTTGTTTTCATTTGCTTCCGAGCATACGTTGGCAGCCGTGTTGATGCAACAAAAGGATGGAGTTGAGGGGCCCATAGCTTTTTTCAGCCATATCATAAGAGACGGAGCGCTGAATTATAATATCATTGAGAAGCAAGCATTGGCGCTGATCAAGGCTTTGAAAGATTTCCGGGTATACATATTGAATTCTCATATTTTGGCGTATGTCCCTAATGCAGCTGTGAAGGATGTTTTAGTACAAACTGAACCGGAAGGAAGAAGGGGTAAGTGGATCGCTGCACTATTAGAATATGATGTAGAAATTAAGCCTACCAAGTTGATTAAAGGTCAAGGTCTTGCTAAGTTGATGGCTGAAACAAACCTTCACGTCCTTGATATCAATTTGATTGCTGCCTTGTCAGATGAAGATGAAGAAAATTCAGTTCTACAGGTATCCGATATCTTTGTGTCTTCTCCTTGGTATGCTGATATAGTTTATGTGCTTCAAAATTTGTCTTCACCCCTGGAATGCCTAGAAACAAAGCTAGAACATTGAAACTAAAGGCTGCCAAATTTTGCATTATCAAATCTGCACTTTATTGGAAAGATCCCGGTGGCATCTTGCTGAACTGTTTGGTCGAAGAGGAAGCTAAGACAACAGTAGATGATTCCCATAAAGGTGACTGTGGGGGTCACTTATTTTGGAAGACCACGGCTAATAAGATTTTGAGAGCTGGTTTCTATTGGCCTTCTTTATTTTCTGATGTGTATAAAGCGGTAAAGAGTTGTCATGAATGTCAAATTTTTCAAGGAAAGCAGAAGTTACAGCCATTGCCTCTCAAGCCGGTTGAAATCAGTGCACCATTTCAGCAATGGGGCTTGGATTTTATTGGTGAAATCCACCCAGCATCTTCTGAGCAGCATCGATGGATCTTGACCGCCACAGATTACTTCACAAAATGGATTGAAGCCATTCCCACCCGGCAAGACACATATTCAGTAATTATTTATTTTCTTGAAAGTAATATCTTGTCACGTTTCAGCTGTCCACATAAGCTGATTACAGATAATGCAGCAACATTCAAATCGAAGAAGTTGGTAGATTTTTGCTATAAATATAACATTAGCTTGGGGCATTCGACCGCCTATCATCCGCAAGGTAATGGGCTGGCTGAATCTTCGAACAAATCTCTAGTGAACATTATAAAGAAATTGCTGGAAATAAATAAGAAGAGCTGGCACAAGAAGCTAATAAATGCATTATGGGCTGATCGGGTAAGTCAAAAGAAGTCAATTGGTATGTCACCTTTTGAACTGGTTTATGGAGTAGATGCAGTGTTTCCGACTTCACTTAGTGTCCCAGTAGCTAAATTGTTTCAAGAATCTGGTGGTGAGGAGGATCCTATGCAACGACGGATCAGTCAAATGATTCATTTATAGCAGACACGAGAAGAGGTTCACCAGAATTCCCTTATGTTGCAGGAGCACATAAAGAAAATCTATGACAAAAAGGCCAAAAGCAGATGATTTTCAGATTGATGATGTTGTGTTGAGATGGGATGCCCGCAATGGAGACAAAGGGAAGCATGGAAAATTTGACAACTTGTGGAAAGGTCCCTACAAAATTGCAGCATAGCGTGGTCCAAATGCTTTTCTTCTCAAACAAATGAACGGTGATGAATGTCTTGGTGGGTCGGTGAATGGCCGGCTGCTCAAAAGGTATCATGCTTGAGCATTTTCTGCTCTAATCATTCTCATTGTAATTACCATTTCATTTTCATTCTGCAGCAAGTGTGAAACTGATCTCCCATCTTCAGTTTGGGGCCCGCGGTGAAGGCTATAATTCTGAAAATGGTGATTAGTTGGCATGAGTTTTTAGAGTTATTTCAGTCAGTTTATTTTCTGCATAGAGTGAGTTAGTTAGTGTCAAATTTAGTCTATGACTTCAGTCACTTGTCCAAGTCAATTAAAGTTGTTTCAAATTTGGTCACATGTGTATAAGTTGACTCCATTGCCCAATGAATAAAGCACTGGTCTGCTCTCCCAGAGGTCTAAGGTTCTTGGTACCTCCAAGGAGCTACCATCCCCATTGGAGCCAATGTTAGAGTCGGTCTTAAGCCCTCCATCAGCGATCAAAACTCTTTGCATTTGCATATGTAGGTGTCTCATCAGTGTCAATTTTTGCATCCCGTTAGGCATGCCATAACCCTGATGGAGGAGCTGGTGTGTTGTACCCCTCTTGGCATTGTTGGTTAAGGTCATTTCAGTCATTAAGCTCTTTCAAGCTTGTCTTATCTTGTCTTGAGGTCAATTTCCTAGGTCTAGGGTTTTGGTCAAATATGTTTACAGGGTCATGTGTCTGAAAAGTCAATGAGTATTCAACAAGCCAGAGGGATGATTGTAAAAGTGTTTCTTCAAGATTTCTTATCTAGTACAGTTAATCTTCACCTTGGATTTAAAAACTCTGTTTTTAAAGCCAAGGTCATTTTCCAAGTTTGTAAATAAGTGATGAAATTTCAAAAGTCTTCAACGAACAAAATGCAACCCTGGTCCCCTTTCCAAGATCCCTCAGATGATCTACCTGCAAAAAGAATCAAGTCAAAGCACTCAATGAGTCAAATTCAGGACAAAAGAAACCAAAAAGTCAGTGTTATAAAGTGTCAAAGAGGAAACATTAGAAAGTGGGTTTGTGAATGAAATTTTTTCAAATGAAACTTATAAAACCCCAAATTCCCTCCTATCACTCTCATTGTGCATCCTAGACGCTTGCAAGAGAGGTTTGAGAGAGTGATTGAGAGAAAGGAGCGAATAGAGAGCGAGTTCAAGCATTGGACTGGTGCGCGACCCGTCAGGCTAGGTGCGCGACCCGTCAGGTGCGCGCGACCCATCAGAGGGTCTTCCACAGTGTGAAAATACAACGGGCATGACCCGTCAGAGGTGCGCGACCCGTGGGGCGTGGTGTGCGACCCGTCGAGCTGTCTCCCTACAAAACGATTTTAAATTTGCTCAAACGCTCTCCAAGCCACAAATTTGTTCGAGGTAGGTGTTCTAAACTTGAAATGGGTGTGGTTATGATTGGTGGATATCATAAAACATGTTTTAATGATTGAAATTGTACAAGTGAAACCTCTTCATATGACTGCAATGTTAATGGGTAAAATGTGCTAGGGTTTGTGTTGTTTCAAGGTGTTTTCCCTTTGTAATTGTTTCCCTCCTTCC
This sequence comes from Pinus tabuliformis, assembly GCA_031772625.1. Taxonomy (NCBI): domain Eukaryota; kingdom Viridiplantae; phylum Streptophyta; class Pinopsida; order Pinales; family Pinaceae; genus Pinus; species Pinus tabuliformis. The sequence continues at coordinate 574,811,634 of CM062807.1, forward strand.
CCTTTCCACTCACACTTGTATGTATGCCTATTTTTCTCCCATGCTATTTATAAATTAAATGCAAAACCTCCCTTCTCCCTAATAACTAAAAGTGTAAACCCTACCCCTCTCCCAAAGCATTCAAAACCCTAATCTCCCTCTACCATATGCATGTGTAAACAATGGAAAATGTTGGTGAATATGTCAGCAGTTTTGTGCATATGTTTCCCTATCTTCCCCTATTAATGCTGCATGTTTTCATATCCCCATATGTTCACTTTCATACATATTTTTCCCATATGCAGTGATTTTTGCAAATGATTTCCTAATATCCCTGATTTTAAATATGTACTCCTATATGCATAATGGTTTGCAACATTTTCCTTAAAAATTCCCTGTCATATTTATATATTCCCAATTCCTTGTAAAAAGGTCCCTCCCTTAACATTTCCCTCATGTCCTTTTCCCCTTGAAACAACATAGAATTCAGCACTTTTTACAGGCAGAGACAGCAGTACAGTTTGTCCACTTTGCTCCTAAACTATGTCAGAAACCGAAACTTACGAGCAAAGTTATGACCATTCATCATCTGCAGAGGTTGAGGTACAGAGGAGGCCTCGTAAGGGTGGTAAGGGTGGACATCATAAGTGAGAGGAGCCCACTTCTTTAGCAGAGTTACAGGCCTGTCCTATGGCAGTCACTTGTTTTCAGTACATGTCTTGTTATGCGTTTTGTGAGAGGATTTCTCGGATTCAGCACCACAGAGAGTGGGCCCACCTTTTTGTTTTACACCTCCATGATGGACATGTCAATATTGCAGGGGTGAACTTTACATTGACACCCGAGGTGATCTCATATGCTACAGGGATACCTAATGTTGGTGAGGTGTGGAATAAGCGCAAGATGCTAGATATTGTTCACTTTGAGCCTTATGTCCGGCCACCATTCATAAGACATTTGGCGGGTGTTTTTCCATTCAGGTTTCTCCGGAGCGAGTATGCTCCCATCATGAGGCTCATTACGCACTATTTTACCTGTGAGGGAAGATTTTCACAGGTGTACTCATATCACATTCGCCTTTTGATGCACTTCACCCAAGTGAGGATGATGAACATCCCTGTTTTCTTCTTTCGGAACACTCAGAGGATGGTGCCCATGTTGCAGAGGAAGACCCCGGCACAGCAATACAGGAGCCTTCATCATTATGGTTTGATTCAGCTAGTAGTATTGCATCAGTTGACTCAGCAGGGCATCTCATGGGAGGAGTTCATCTCTCGTGAGTTTTTCACAGCACCATGACAACCACATCCTGAGGTTGTTCATGAGGAGGGAGGACCATCACACTGGCATCACATCCCTGTCACTAGACATGTTAGTTCCTCATCTCAGCTCACTTATCATAGAGGCCAGAGGGCCTTGTTTGCAGCAGCTCGGCGAGTACTATCTCGACAGCAGGTGGAAGGGGCCTCGATTTCATCTTCAGCTCAGCGAGTGTTATCTCCACATCAGGTGGAAGGGGCCTCGCTTTCTTCACCAGCACAAGTACCAGAGAGGGGAAAAGAGCCCATGCTTGATGAGGGTCCATCAGGAGTTCCCGATGTTGAGTTTGTTGATCTTGAGACCAGTTCTCCTAGCCAGGAGGCAAAGGAGATCATTCAGCATCTCAGAGCTGAAAATGATGCTTTGCAGAGGAGATTTGAGGGTGCCCAATGGACCATCACTTACCTGGAGCAACGTAACAAACAGTTGGAGGAGGAGAAAGCACTTGATGAGCTATGGAGGATTCGTAGTGACCGAACCTTAAACCGTAGAAGACCCGGTGACCCATTGCCTGCTGACCGAGAGTCTATGCTTATCCAGGAGAACGCACACTTGGAGAGGCTGTTGGCTAAGGCCAACCAAGATAAAAAGTTGCTGAGGAACATGAAAAACCATTACTGGGCAAGAATGCATGTGTGCAAGGCCAAAATGAAGATGTTCCAAAGGCGGTTGTCCGAGGCCCTAAAAGGGAAGAAGAAGACCAATCCACTCCGTATGTTGGCTGAGGCTTCACTCAAAGATCATGGCACTCAATAGCCTAGCCATAGCTCAAATCCCAAAAATTTTTGAGAATTTTGGGTAATTTTGGCATTTTTTGGTAATTTACAGGTTTTGGCTCTTTAACGGGTCTCACCCCCCGTGAGACCCTTTGTCATGGCAACTCCTTTTCACAAAAACTCAGAATCTCCTGATTTTTTATGTAAAGTTACATACGCCCATGGATGGACTTGAGTTTTTATGGAGTTTTGGGCCTCTAGAAGGTCAAAATACATGCAAAATTTGACTTTCTGCCACTTTTTTGAACTACAGAAAGCTGTCTTGGGAGAATTGGTTTTTGACAATGCAAATGAACTCCAAATCAAAAAATTCCCGTTGGGTTGGAAAGTAGACTCATAGACCTTTCCAACAAGCCCACTTTTGCTCAATTTGGCCACCTGAAAGTACCCCAAACGGAGCTCCAAAGGGGCGCGACTCGTCAGGCAGGGGGGCACGACCTGTCAGGCAGTTTTTGCCAGATTGCACTATACAGCCCAGAAAACGCAGATTTGACTCAGTTTGACTATTTGGGGTTGAATATGATTATCTTTGATGTAATTTTTGTAACTCTACGACACTTTTACTCTTGTTTAACACTTCTAGAAGATTCATTCATGTAATGGGTAAATATGTAATGTATGAATTGGTTTCCAAGTTTATAGAGGCAAGTTGTTTTGACTGCCTAGTTTGTAGTGCTTAGTTTAGAAGTGGTTGAAACAGCTCCTAGGATAGTGAGCTCGACCCATGGAGGCAGGGAAAGAGGTTAGATCATCTATATTATGTACTTTCTTGCTCATTTTCATGGTTGGACTCTTGAGGGAGAAACTATCATTGTATTATTTCACTGTATCTCTGCAATTTTTGGCTAAGGAAGAACAGGGTTTTGCAGTCCTCTTTGGGATTCTTGTGGACTCATGTGTTGATGGTGTGTTTCTTAATTTTCTTGTAAGTGTTTTTATGTGATTCATCTCCTTTCTTTCCTTCTACATATTAAACAAATGAAGTGTTAAAGTAAGAATTCATGCTTGCCATGCTCTGCTTTTAAATTTGTTTAATTTCAATGTTTTCTACTGTCTAAAGGGAATTAAAAGTCATTGTTTGCTCTCTTTAGCTCCTCATATTTCATTCCTGATCATCCATCTCAATTTAAGGCATCAATACTGTTTCCTACCTCGCCCCAAGGAACCCCCTGCAGAAACTGTGTCAAATCCCCGCACCCAAAATTGCAATTCCTCAAATTGCCACCAAAAACCCAAAAAACCCCAAATCAACCTTTTAAATCAGTTTACTAACCTAATATCAGTGTTACCTTGTTGGTCATCTCATCCCATTGAAGATCTGCTGAGATTGACCGGAGAGAGCCTTCTCCTGCCCCATAGGGCTAGCTACGAGGCTAAATGGTTTGATGTAGCCTTGAGGTTTACCTTTCTCAGCCTGAGGCGAAATTTCAAGCGCTAACACAAACGATGAAGCATAATTTTTTTATTTTTTTGTGGACCAATTTGGATTTTGTTTTTTTTAATTTTGCAAAGCACCAGGCACCATAAGGTATCGAGAAGATTGCTGATGGCCAATCTTTTTCCCGAGTAAATTTGAAGCGTAGCCACCGTGTAGCAGGAAGGCACGATTTTTTGAAAAGTGAACATGACCTCGAAGTTTGAAAAGTTTGCAGCAAAGAAAAAAGGTAATCAAAGCTTAAAAAAGGGGGTCTGAATAGTGTGTCTTCAAACGGAGAGGGAGCACCATCATAAAACCGATTAGAAGCACGACACTCCAAAATTCAAAAAAATGACTAAAGAGGTTTTTTAAATCTCTTTTCTGAGGCCGTTTGAAAAAAACTCATGAAAAGTGCGTTTATTTTGAAAGTTCCTTATTTTTAAGTTGTATTGTAAAAAAAAAGCTTCGTGAGTATTTTTTTGGAAAGGCTTTCAGAGCTCATCTAACAAGGTGGAGGAATTGCTTGGATGGCTAAAAGTGGCCGGATTCTGGGCCAAAAAATTTCAAAAAATCTTGTAGAGACAGTGTTTGAATCGTGTTTTTGATGGTGGAAATGGATTCAGTACCATCAAAAATGTCTAGAACACTTAAAATTTTGAAGTTTAAAAACTATAACTTTAATTTACAACAATCCTTACTGGATTTTCTCTAAATATAACCATAATTTCTATAACTTTCTAGGCAACTCCTCTGCCTCATTAGACTACGCGATTATTTTTATAATGCCCATGTATGCTTTAAAAAGGGGACTTTGTTCATATTTTTTTTAAAAGGATTTTCCTTAAAAAAAATTTAAATGAGATATATTAAAAGGGACTATTAAAAAAAAGGTTTGTTATTTTTTTTAAAAGTTCTTTTTAAATTAAAAAATTTGCAAAAAAAAGGAATATTTTTTAAGAAGGTGATATTAGTTATAAAAAAGAGGGCACTAAATATTTTTATTTTTTTTGTGGGAGATAGTTTTTTAAAAAAGATAAAAGGGCAAGAAAATTTTTATTTTAAGAAATGGCTTCCTCTAGCGCTTTGCCACAAACCTCGACTCTACTTAGCAAAAATTACGAATTTTGGTCTTTGAGAATGGAGACATTCCTGCAAACTTAAGAGTGATGCGATACACTTCAGACTGCCTATATATATCTGACCGAAGAAGCGTTGGTGGCCATGTCCAATAATCAGATGAATGAAGCTACTGAAATCCGAAAAAAAGAACATAGAGCCAAATGTTGGATACAAAACTCACTCGATGACTCTATTTTCGATAAGATAATTGGTGCATCCACAACATATGAAGCTTGGGAAATCTTGAAAGCTGCATATCAAAGTAATGATACAGTGACGACAGTGAAATTACAGACATTGAGATCCCAGTTCGAAACCCTAAAGATGACTGACACAGAAAATGTGGATCAGTTCATGACTATAGTCATGGAAATAGTCAATCAGATCAAGCTCATTGGTGAAATCATTTGAGATTAGAAAATTGTTCAAAAAGTACTTCAAAGTTTGCCCAAGAAATATGACATGATTGTAACATCCATTCTGGAATCCGAAGTTTTTACAACTTTCGCAGTAGAACAATTGACTGGATCACTTCTGGCACACAAAACAAGACTCAACTTGGCAGAATATTCCATGGAACAATATTTCAAAGCACAACTCGCTTTTGGTAGAGGCGGAGCCCAAATATTCAGAGGCGGAAATAAGAGAGGTAGAGGCTACAACAGAGGCAAATCAGCAGAGCAATGGAGACCTCCACAAAACCAAACTCAGAAATGCAGACCATGGAGAAAATCTAATGTCCAATGTTATTACTGTAAGAAATTTGGACATTATGAACATGAATGTAGAAAGAAACAGTCAGATCAACAAACAAGTTATGTCCATCTCTGCAACAATGAAGGAGAATCCTCTGAAACAATGTTTCTTTCCTCTCATCTTTCTCAAGACACTCAAAACAAGGATCTTTGGTTACTGGACAGTGGCTGCAGCAACCATATGGTAGGGAACAAAAATATTCTTTCTTATGTTAATGCTTCCATAACATCATCAATTACTCTTGGAGATCGTTCTTACATTAAAGCTAAAGGAAAAGGTATAGTCCCTATTCTTACTAAACAGAATCAGCAGAAATGCATTCCTGATGTTTATTATGTTCCAATTTTGAAGCATAACCTCATTAGTGTAGGACAACTGATGGAACATGGTTATGTTGTAATATTTCAAGGGAACATATGTTATATCTACGATGAACCTCCCAATAGAAGACTAATAGCAAAGGTTGCAAAAACCAAGAATGGGATGTTTCCTTTGACTCTTAGAAGTCAATATATCTCATAGTCTTTTGTCCACAATGTGTCAATAATAGATGAATCTCAACTATGGCATTCTAGATATGGCCATATCCCATTCAAGACTCTAAGTCAACTTCATAAAAAAGCAATCAGCATTGGTCTCCCTACTATGACTGAAAAAAATCTAATTGTGAAATTTGTGTTATGACCAAGCATAAAAGAGATAGCTTTCCTACATCTTCCTCTAGAGCAAAAGAGCCTTTAGAGTTTGTTCATACACATTTATGTGGTCCAATATAGAGATAGTCCATTGGTGGTAGTGTTTATTTTTTAACATTCATTGACGACTATGGCAGGAAGACATGGGTGTATTTTCTCAAAAATAAATCAGATACATTCTCAAAGTTCAAGGAATTCAAAGTAGAAGCATAAAAGCTGAGTGGAAAGTGTTTGACAGTACTCAGATCTGATAGAGGAGGAGAGTACAACTCTAATGAATTCAAAGTTTTTTGTCAAAAACAAGCAACCATAATGTAGAATACAACAAGATATACTCTACAATTGAATGGAGTAGTAGAAAGGAAAAATCAGTCAATCATGAATATGGTCAAATGTATGCTTCGAGAGAAGAAGTTGCCAAATAACTATTAGACTGAAGTAGTTTTGACAGCAATGTGTGTTCTCAAAAGATCTCCAACAACGAGTCTCCAGGATATAGTACCCCAAGAAGCATGGGATGGTAAAAAGGTAAACGTATCTCACTTTAGAATTTTTGGATGAGTAGCATTTTCACATGTTCCTCAAAAGCTAAGAAAGAAACTTGATGATAGGAGTGAAAGATCTATTTTTGTAGGCTATAGTGAGAAGTCAAAGGCTTATAGACTTTATAATCTAGTTACCACGAAGTTTGTTATAAGTAGAGATGTAAAATTTCTTGAAAATAAATATTGGTCTAATCAAGTTGATGAAGCTTCAAATCAATTATTTTGTCCACCACAACCACCAAGATTCTAGGTTGAAGAAGAGCCATACCATTCTGAAAATGGTACATCTTCGAGTAGTGAATCTATAAGTGATTCAACATATTCAAAAGACAATAAAAAAACAGGAATAATCGGAGAAATATATGAGAAGTAGGATGAGTTTGACCAACAGAATATGTTTGCATTTCTTTAATCTCAGCCAACTCATTTTGAAGAACTAGTTAAAGAAAATCATTGGGTGGATGGAATGAAACAAGAAATTTCTGCCATAGAGAAGAATCAAACTTGTGAACTAGCTGATCTCCCAAAAGACAAAACTAGAATTGGTGTAAAATGGGTATATAATAGCAAGCTAAATGAAAAGGAGAGATTGAGAAACATAAGGCAAGGTTGGTTGCCAAAGGATTATCATAACAATATGGTATCGATTATGGTGAAACCTTTGCTCCAGTAGCAAGGTAACATACTGTTAGAACCATTTTGTCCACATCAACTCAACACAAATGGAAAGTCTATCAACTTGATGTAAAATATGCCTCTCCAAATGGTATATTGTAGGAAGAAGTTTATGTAGAGTAGCCTCTCAGCTTTGAAGTTTCACGATAGGATCATAAGGTATATATATTGAAGAGAGATTTGTATCGTGTTGTAGCAGCTACAATCACCCTGCAAAACTTTTCCTTAGCTTCGTTTTAGAGCCTCCCTACCAACCATCCTCAGTAACATGTCTTTCCTTTTCAAATACACAAGTTTCAGTGGTTTTCTAACAACACGAAAACCTATGCATGATAGCTTGTTGCATCCCCCTCATAGTTTGTTTCTGCAGACTTGGTCCAGCTGCAGGTTGTGTAGCTCCCTCAAGAAATTGCACAATTTTGGAGGGGAACCAGCCTTCCCTCTAGAAAATCCACAATCCTGTCTAGAAGCCTATTGGGCTCCAGAATTTCACTGCCTATCAACCTTCACTCGAAAAATTGCACAATTTGTCCCAACAAGACTACTCAGCCTAGAAATTGTGCAGTTCTCAGCAACAATCAACTGCTCACCCTAGAAATTATGTAATCCTTCTGGGAAGCTACCCGAGCTCCCACCCAGAAATGCGCAAATCTTCCCCTCAGTCAACTAGGCTGTTGGATGTGCCATTGGGTTGATCGGTTCCACTCACAACTGAAAATAATTTACTTGCATGCATGGGCTACTTTTTCATAAAATAATAGAAAGCAACATGCAAAAAGCATCCCTAGATTTTAGGGAGCTATTTTTAGCAGATGAAGGTTACATGCAAAGATCATTTTCAAATCTTTCCACCAAGTGTTTCTTTTTCCTAGATTTGTCACATGCGCATTTGAGAATCAAACTTATTTAGTCGATGCTTCATAGCTCACTTATTGACATCGATCTTGGAGCTCTGACATCCCACAACACATCTAGGAGTTTTTGATACATCGAGCTCAACTATTTATGGGTAAGTCTTCTTAACATGTTTTTTGGAGCATTTCTATCGCTTTTTGTGTTTTGGCTTGTGTGAGTGTTGTTTGCTTAATTACTATGAACACTTGTTGTCATCTGCATGCATATTACCTTGTACTAGAACCGTTTCAGTTTTCATTAGCATCTCACTATTGTCACATGCATGACACTGTTTTGCACGAATCGTCGTTGATCCAGTGAATTGCTTCACACACATGCATGTTGTTCCATTTTTGGAATATTTCATTCACTGTTTTCATGCATGATTATTCCCTCCTACTTACACTTAGTATAGCCATGCATTCACCTTCACATTTTCTTTCAGTTGCCCATCGGCGAGTCTAGGCAACCTTGGCCCAGACTCTACCTCACCAAGACACCATTGTGTAATCCTAAGAGGGAAGGCTCTACCATCCTCTCAGAAAATGCGCATTTCTACCCAGTGAATGTCCTCCAGTAATGTATTGCACAATTCCAAGAGGGAGTGACTGCTTAGCCCAGAAATTTGCGTAATGCAATCACTGGGCCTACAACCCTTGCGAGTTGAAATTGTGGATTGCGCAATTCCAGTAGCCAACAGGCTAGTCCGGATTGCGTATTGCATAATTCCATTAGCCAGCCAGCCTCCACATATCCCAGACTTTTGTTTGCGCAGTTCTGGCAGCTAGTCTCCCAGCCTCCCAGGAAAAATTGTGTAATCCTTGCCAGTCAATCCCTAGGTATGTTGCATGTCGCTCCTCAAGTTTTCTTTGGTTTTAGCTGACACATTTCTTGCCATGCATGTTGCTATGTCTCTAGATCTAGAAGGTTTTTGCCCGGCTCTCAGAAGTTCAGGATCAATGGCCTCCAAGAGAGTAGGATCAAAGGACACTTACGGAAGTGCAACTGGAGCAATAGTTGAGCGAGTGTCTACAAGCTTGTCAATCTATGAAGACACCAAGCTGATTGTAGACAAGGGCATTGAGCTTAAATGGGAAGAGGTCAATGATGCATTCGCAAGCACATTTGGGGAAGATCTTGAAGACCGCCAGGTCTATGTGAACATCCACAAGGCTACCTTGTACCGGATTGCATGAAGGAATCCCGTGCTCCCATGCACGAACATGATATATTTGATCGTATCGCACACTGATCCTAAGACGATGACATTGAGTAGTTTCAGCGGGACGAAGATTGCTATCTTCAGGGCACAGGATTATGAACATATGTATCATATGTCGAAGCAATTGATCACCATGGAGACACCTTCAAAATACCTAGCAAAAATGCTAACTCCAGAGATATCTTGAATAACTAGGTGAAGGAGCCTGCCAAATTCAGGATGACACCCAACCAGGTCTACAAGATGAAGATACTGTGGAAGGTGTATCAATGCTTGGTCATCTTCGAATGTCTCTTATATGGCCAAGAGAGCAGAAAAAATTCCCGCAAAGTTGGGTGATTGCATTGGACCAACTAGCTAGAGAAGAAAAAGCATGCAACTGGTCCGACATGTTGGCTCACTAGCTAAAGGAATAGGTAACAAGAGCTTGACAGTCGCCCAAAGGTATGCAAGCAGAAATCTACATGTTCGCTTACATCTTGGATGAAATCTATGCCCGTCAGGAGTTCCCAGGCTTGAAGTGGGCATGGACATCGGCGAAGACCTCTGTGAACACTTATTGTAAGATGTTATTCGAATGCAGCTTCAGAGGAGTTATCACACAATTGTCCGATCATTTTGTCACCCCAGTGTACAAGATGGTATTTGAACAGGATCCACCCTGCATGTTGAAGGCAACAATGGAGGTACTAATTGATATAGCAGATTGGTATGCCTCATCATCTGACACCTTCATATAGATGTACAGCGTGGAGAAGCCTCTGCATGTTCTACCAAAGTTTTCCTTAGACAAACTCGTCATGTAGGGAGTATCAAATCACATCTCGACAGGATTGTTAGTTAGGCTACAACAAAAGAAGAAGACACCTTGGCCCGCTCTTTCGTTTAGGATCAAGTTATATGAGATACAGGCTTTCAAGCATGTGGATGTCGAAGCGGAGGAGAAGAATAAATATCCATTTGATGCCTAAAGTTACAATCTGTATGACCTGCATTGTCTTATGAAAGACCACTTCATGAGAGTACGATTTACTTGGATCCATGGGGAATTTCATTGGGCGGAGGAAGACCCATGGAGATATTGTCATAGCTTCTATAGACCCAACGAACTAGTCAACCTCGTTGTGGAATGGTTAGCGAAGCAGCATCTTAGACAACACCAGCTGAAGCAGTGGAGGTAAACATACCAGTGCCCAGCAATGGCAAGAGGAAGATTTTCGACAACATGGAGGAGGAACAAAGCTGCAGTTCTTGAGTAGACCCAGTTGTGCAGAAATAAACTTTGGCAATAGAGGTGAAGAGGCAACAACACAATAAGAGGAACGTGCAAATGTAGAGAGAAAAACAGAGAATGGGGGAAATAAAGAAGGAGTCACATGTTTTTAAGGAACAACTCCGGAAGGAACAGGAGTTGCGCAGATAGGAGAAGGAAGTGCAACAGGGGTCACATCATGTACAGACGGATGAAACTGCTCCCATACAGGTAGTCGACTCATCTGAATAGCTGGAATCAAGCAAACAGGGTGAGCCATTGCAGGAACAAGACTTTGCTCAAGGGATTGAACAGACACTTAAGCATATGGATACAGTCATGAAGCAACAAGAGTTAGAGAAAGACATTGACCTCATGCCCAAGTGCTTAAAGGTCAATCCACTAGCTTCACCAGATCCAGAAGCGGAGCAAGTCCCTGGCAACCAAGGAGACATTGCGATCCTTGGAGACAATTGGGAGGAGGAGATGCACAACATCTCATTCGATGAGTCTCAACATAGAGTTGTGCAATCTCACAGAGTGTCGACTCCAGATGATCACACATCTCTTGCACAGTTTGAGGAACAAGTGATCATGTCTGACATGTGCAAACATCCAACAAAATTGGTCGATGCTACTAGAGCATATGCCGAGGACACTAGCTCGAGTGTTTGCTTCCTAATAGCTGAGAACGAGTGAATGGATAAGGAATTACAGACAACCAAGTAGGGAGGAGAACTGGTTACAACATCTGCTCGAGAAAAATTGAAGAAAGAAATATTGGATGAAGTATTGTCCTTGACACAGTCATGCGGGTATTGTATTCCAAGCTTGGTACCATGCATAAGGCAGTTATCCATCTTAACGGTTAGTAGCAACAATGTGCTAGGGGAGAACGTGGAACACCCCTGCCCTAGCGGTAGTCTTTCAACCCACGTGAAGGGGGGTGCAGCACCACCACCCGTTTTCTTTTTAATAATGCTTACAAGTGTGGACTACGCCTAACATTCCATACTTATGTTTTTTTTCACATTCTAAGTATTAACATTCATAACACAATGAAAGAATTCATTACTCATATTTTATCATTATTACCATTTAAACACATGCACAACAGATAATTAATGAGAGGGAAAACTCCCTAAATATGAGTCTGCCCACAATGATAATAACAATATTTCATAGAATACAATTATAGTCTTTGTGAGAGAACCCCAACTTCTCTTCAGCAATTTATGTCAAAATGTACAATTCGGCCTGCACCATGCAACCTTGCCCGAACTACCATTTAGAGTGCCCACCAGTTCTACTGCCCATCACACGTTCAACAAACTCGTTCACGAACCCATTTGAAAACCTATTCAAGAACCCGTCGTTCAAGACTTCATTCAGGAGTCTGTTGAGAACCTTTGTTCAAGATTTCTTTCAGAATCACCATTCAAAAAAACCTATTCAGAAACCCGTCATTCAGGACTTTGTTCAGGAGTCCGTTTAGAAAATCATTCAGTGCACTGTTGAGGATTTCGTTCAAGTCCGTTTTTCAGGAAATCTTTCAATTCATCGTTCAAGATTTCATTGAGAGTCACCGTTCAGGAAATCTTTCGGCGTGTCATTCAGGAAATCGTTCAGAACAGTCATTCGACCCAGTTCGCCTGTCGTGCAGCGACACCCTGGGCAATTCTCATGTCGCAAGTCACCCACTGAACCTTCACATTTTCTTTTTTCCCCAACTTGGTGCTACGGCCAAGAACCGTCTACACCTCACCTTTACCTTATTCGCCCACCTTCTTTTATCTCTCCCTTCTCCTTGAGCTTGCACTCACTTGTGAATTTTAAACTTGTTGCCTTTCCTCTCCATCCATTTGCCTATGTATATGCCTCCGCACGAATATGTCATGGGGCGGCCTGCCTAGGACGACCTGCCCATTTAGCCAACCGTGCCCGAACTTAATGTCATCCCGCCCATGTCATTGCCCCGTCGGGTCCACATGTGTGATATAAGTTCACCTTCACCAAGTTTGCACACTTAGCTGAATTTTGGTTTTTCGACCTCGTTAGCTCGTCGTGCTCGTGTCCCGAGCTCCTTTAACTGATCACCCTAGCTCGTCACACTTCTCCAACTCGTCACGTCGTCGTAACCTTCCTTCACAACCCACTCATCCGCTCACCAACTCATTGCACGCCTGGCTTGTCGCACATAATCGGGAGTACGCCCACCCAACTCGTTGCACGCTAACTGTCGACTCGTGTGCTTGACAACGTGTATCCTTTCGAACACGGATGTTGTTGTTGGTTGCATGCAAACATGGACAATGAGATACAAGGAAGCCCTGCTACACTTGCCTAAGATGATGAAGCCTAGAGCGATCGATCTGAAGGCCCGCATCCGAAGTAAGATCCATAACTATGAAGATATCCCACAACTCATCACTAGTCTATAGGCTTCCCATGGACGGCTATTCAGGAGTATGGATGTTTTGGTGCATGCACATGCGATCCCATATATTGGGACACTCACCCAAGCGAAGAAAAAGGCACAAGTCCGACTGAAGCTTGAATCGTACTTTGACGAGTTGATGCGCATATCCACAAGCCCAGACTTGATGATCCATGAAAACATCATGCACAAGTATGTTGCTCGTCCAACCACACTCAAGACAATGATGCGCATGCTATCAGATGAGTTGGACATAGGAGCCCAAGCAGTGTACCTTGATGCTATGAAGGCAATAGTTTGTTTCCAGAATGATTTCACCTTAGAGTACACATACACCATCACGAACTACCGAACTTGGCATCAGTTCACTACTGTCAACCACCATAAGGATGTCAAAGAGCTGGTCTTCCAACAATTGTCTGAGTCATAGTGATGTCTTGCATGGCTTTCTCAAGCCTAATTTGTCTCACATGGGTACATGTGCAGATTATAAGTAATGTCTTGTCAAGTGTAAGTTCAAGTGCTGATAGTTGGATGTAATAGTCATAGAGTAGATGAAGGGTCATGAGGGTAGTTGAACTATCACAGAGGGGAATGTCAAGGGCCACCCCACCCTTTTCTATATATAGTCACTCATAACTCATTATATAGGCTTTTGGTCAGCCAAGCTTCCCATAGGTGTATCTTGGAGAAAGCTTGGGCAGTGTTGTAATGAGCCTTGGCTTCTCCACTTTGCAGAGCTAGTATATCTCTTTAGAGGAGTAGGCGATTGTGGCTATAACGTTCCACTATCAGAGCTAGTGGTTGGACATGGATGTATTGTATGACTAGACCTTAGACTTCTTAATATACTAGAGCCAACATGTTTCATGCATATGTCGTATTGTATTCCAGCTATCTTGTTATTCTAAATGATATATGTATCTATTTGCTTACACATGAATGTATGGACTATTTTGTATAAGTATGTATGAATCTTACTTAAACATGTTGATTGGTTTAACCATCACTTTGGATTGCTCGCTATCTTGCTTTCTAGCTTGTGATGCAACTTCGCTCGTGTGTTCCCTTCCAAGATGCATACTATTACATGTTTCCAAGGGGCGCACTCACCCCACTTTTCAAGTGTTAGAACTATTCATGCACCTTCCTTAACTCACTGCAGCTGTCACACCCTTGTTACCAACAAGGACATCTTACTTTCCTCTCTGCAAAACCGCAGTCAAGGCAATACCGTACGAACCACTACTGGGACACCTACACCAAACGGTCTGAGGTCTAATTGGGACTTCTTACTGGGGAGATCCCCTAACATGTTGGTAGGTCCAACACCTTCAACATATGGTTTGAAACAAGCTCCTAGAGCTTGGTACAGTTGCATTGACACCTATCTCATCAAAAGTGGATTTTGTAAAAGAAATCATGAGCCAACTTTGTATACCAAAATGCATGAAGGTAAAATTCTTATTGTATGCCTTTATGTAGCTGATCTTCTTTATACAAGAAACATGATGTTAAAAGAGTTCAAAGCAACAATACAAATAGAGTTTGATATGACAGATCTAGGAGTCATGAAATACTTAGGCATTTAAATTCACCAATCTGCTAATGCCATTTTTTTTGGTCCACAAAAATATTCCATTGATATCATGCAAAAGTTCAGAATGACCAATTGTGAATCTGCAGATGCACCAATTTCTCAAGGCACAAAACTAAGCAAAGAAGATGTAGCACCACCAGTTGATTCCACAATGTATAAAAGTCTAGTTGGTAGTTTGTTGTATCTAACTGCAACTAGACCTGACATTATGTTTGCAACAAGTTTTGTCTCGACTTTTATGGAGTCACCTAAGATCACTCATTGGAAGGTTGCAAAAATGACCTTAAGGTATATTTCATATACAATAGACTATGGTTTGTTCTATACACATTCTAAAAATTGTTCACTTTCAGGTTATACAAACATCGATTATGCAGGGAGTTTAGATGATCACAAAAGCACTTCAGGATATGTTTTTCATCTTGGAACCAATCTGATTTCATGGGCATCCAAGAAAGGGTCAAGCATTTCAATATCTTCTGCAGAGGCAGAATATGTAGCAGCAAATTCAACAACTTGTCAAGTTGTGTGATTGAGAAGATTATTGAAAGATATTTCAAATATTCAGAAGGAGCCAACTCCAATCTACTGTGATAACAGTTCAACAATTTTTTTTAATCAAAAAATCATGTTTTCCACAAAAAGGGCAAGCACATTAACACCCATTTTCATTTCATCCGTGATCTTGTCAATGATGGGGACATAGTCCTTTCTTTTTGTGGTTCCAAATATCAAGTAGCATATTTTTCACAAAGCCATTGGGAAAGTATGTATTTGAATTTCATAGAGAACAATTAGGCATTATAAGTATCTCTAAATGTAACAGTTGAGATTAGGAGGGGATGTTGAAATATTAATATCACTGTCAATTAGGTGTCATCTTATTTGATTTGTTGTTTGCAAGGTGTCATAAATAGTTAAGTTTTACTTCACTTCTACTCCATAGGTGTCGAGTTTTACTTCAGTCATTTATTATTAATGCTTACAATGTAATCTGTTAACCATTTTGAATATTGAAAAGAGAAATCTCTGCTCCACGTTTTTTCTCATTCTTTCACACAACCCACTGGAATTCCACACGAGTGAAGGACCAACTAACACACTGGGCCATGAGATACGACTAAGAGTTAAGCATAGGGTACTCAGAGTATTAATTAAAATATCTAATCTATAGACTTATAGTTAAGATACTAAGATACTTATGGGTGAAGACTCATAGTTAACTTACCAGTGTAAGATTAAGCAGGTTAAATAATAATCTCTCACATATGTAGCCATAGTTATATCCACGATATAAATTTGATGTGCGATCAGGCCATCAATACTTTCATTTAAATCCTTTTATGACATTTCTTTTTGGTGATGAAATGAATAAAAAAATAATTATAGTTGTTAGGTTTTATGAAAATATATAATATCTTAAAATAGAGGTAACCACTTTTATTACATAATACAAATTTAAATTAGATGTTACTTTAAAAAAAATCAACCACTAATCTTACGATTTTTTTCTTGAAAAATAAATGTACTTAAATCTTTGAGAATAAAAGAAAAGACAAATCGAGTGAACATAGATTTTTAGTAAACACATTTTAAACCATAAAATTAAATATGTTTGCGCGAACAGTGGCTCAACCATTCAGGATTTAAATGGTAACAACAAACTAGAATCATGGGATTGTTACCGACTTTTTCCGGCCTACACAAAAACACGCAGAGTGAATGAACTAAACACCCTACAATGACTGACTGCTTTAATTGGCTCGGCTTTTCAGTAAGGATTCTCGTTCGCACGGTCTACTTACCAAACTTAAGTTGATAAGATATTTTAAAATTGCCAATATTTATCAACTAAATGTGGAAATAGCGGGCAAAATTTAAGCTCTGTAAATTGCGTACGTGGCAGTGAGAGTTAGTCCACCATAGAAACAACCTTAACTTTGGGTTAGCCAATTTTTTTTTATCTAAATTGAACAACATATATTTATAACGATTATACATGTGTTACATAAACTATATTTCTAAAATTAGAATTCTAAAATTATAATCAATACAATTTATTTGGGAAAACCTCCATTTACAATAAATTAAATAAAACATTTATAAGAGTTAGAAATTTCCATTCTACAATTTCAATACTCATATCACAATAATGTTGAAAATTTATTAGTCAAATTTCATTTCGATGATCAACCCTTAACCATTTGGGTTAAAAAATTCTTCAATTTTTCACAATGTATTTGAACCTCTTGAATATAGCAAGTGATTTATATGATTTATATTTTTCCTTTTAAAATAAAATGCAACACTTTCACGGTTAATAGTTAATAAAAGGAACGTTAATAGTTAATAAAAGGAACGCTGTTTGATTATGTATAAACAAAATGTAGCTACATAAAAAGTTAAGAAAATAAAAACTCTTATTAAAATATAGATATCTAGTTATCTCATCTATTTGTATATATTTATATTAGGAACTTGCATTTTACCATTTTAATATAAGTATACATTTTATCATATATATAAGTAGTTAAATTAGACTTTATATGGTCTTAATTAAGAGTAAGATATGCTACACTTTATGAATATTTCAATAAAATGTTTTCTAAAGAAATAATAGTGAACCTACTCTATCTTTCACTACAAATAAGAAGGTACTGAAAGCATTTTTTGCGAGTTTGTATGTTGACAATTTACTATATATGGGTAGTAGTTCTAAGATGAATGACTAATGCCAAATTTCTATGGTGAATTAATTTGAAATGAATGATTTAGGTCTAATGCAATATTTTCCAGCAATGAAAGCTTGTTATAGTAAGGATGAAATTTTCATTTCTCAAACAAGTCATGCAAAATATATGTTAATAATTTTGATATGGATGATTGTAAATCAATCACTAGCATAATTTATCATGGGGTTCTGTTGTGTGGAGAAGATGGTGCTATGTATTATTGGAAATTTGGTATTTCTAATTCACACAATAACTAATATCTTTTATTTAGTTTCTCTTGTTTGAATGTATATGAAAGCCTATTTAAAATTCATATGGAGGCATCTAAAAGAACATTTAGTTTTGTGAAAGGAACTATAAATTTTGATATTCATTATTACACTTCTAATGTGTTTGAACTTGTTGGTTTTAGCGATTCTAATTGAGGTAACAGAAAGAAGAAAACTACAGTTTCCCTTTATTCCATATCTGTAGAAGAAAAGTGTATTACAATATGCAGAAAAAATTAAAGGAAAAAGATTCAACATATAGTAATTTTTTTAAAAAACATGAATGCATTTAAATTTTCCATTTTAATTTGAAACATCACTTTAATAGAAATTTGGTTAAGAAGAAATATGTTGAATTGAAATACTTCAACACTCAGAACTTATAAATATCTAAGTACTAAAATTACTTTTTTTTTGACACTCTACAACTAATAGATATCTAAGTACTAATTCTACCCATATTTGTGACATTTTTATGAACCTTCTTCGCATAAAAAGAGTATATTGATAATTGATGCCTCAGCGTTTCTATTCCATACAATTATCTTTTACAATTTCTCAACCTTTCTTCTATTAACCCTTATACGGTTAGTTCACATAAATACGCGTTTCCATATTAAATGACATTTTTAATAGTCACATATAAGGAAAATAACACTTCTAGTATTTTAGAGGCTGCACATTTTATTATTTTCGTACGGTGTTTTAGCACTCTTCTTTGTGACCTGAAAAATCTCGTGTAGTGATCAAAGAATACATAGTTTTATTGTTGAGAAATTCGCTTGAAAATTTGTATATGGTTGTTCAAATTTGTAAGTAGTATTTTTATCCGATGTTATAAACTTTAGTTTTCAGAGTTTTCATACCTGTCAAATAACCTCCCTGGGAAAGTGCTTAGTTCGTAAGTCCATGACAACGCAAAGCAATTTAAAAATTCTAAAATACGCTAGAATAATTAAATCTTTCAATTCTCTTAATAACTCTAGGGCATTATCATAACATAACTTTTTCCGATACAATTATTTTATTATTTCCTTTACTTAAAAGGTAAATTAAGTTGTTCCGTGAGTAAAACTATAAGAAAGATCCTTTCCACACGTGAATCATGCTGAGCACCTTCTGAATTTTTTATTAAATTAGTGAGAACGCTTCTCTTTCTTTTATCTCTTATTGAAATCTCAAATGGTGTGTGCCGGGAAGAATGTGAGGTATGTTAAAGTGGCTCACTCAAACACCCAGAAATAAATAAAACATAAATGTTAATCAATACAGAGGGGTAGCTAACTCATATTTACTAAATTCCTGAGATGCACCGCCTTATATTTCAGTTCGGGAAGTTTTATCTAAAGTTTTGTATTTAATAGATTGCATTCCATTTTTCTTGTAACATGTATTTTTGCTTCCATTTTAATCCAACAAACATTATCTGCAGCATCTAAAAATTATGGGTTCATTCTTCGATGAAAGCCTGGACATATTCTTCTATGGAGAAGACACAGAGAAGGAAAAGAAGCAGAATGAAAGAATTCTGCGAGAACATAATATATCATGTCCAGACTCCCCTGAAACGCTATAGGTATATTTCCATGGAAGGAGTACATAATTGTGTCCATTGAAGTATAAGATATCACAAATCTGAAGAAAAATAATTGATATAGATAACTTCTACCTGGAAGAGGCTACCTGGCTTTTCTTTCATTTGCGCTAACGAAAGTAAAATAAATTAGTGAACGGATGACCTACGTGATCATGATTTCTTGCCTTAACAATGCCTCTAACTCTCGGTTTCTTTGCTCCAATTCTTTTATGTTCTTCTTCAGTTGAATCACGTAATCTTTTGTTTGAAGAAGCACAGTAGCTCTGCCTGCATTCTATTTCAGACAACAATTAAGAGCTGAAGAATTAGAGCCACTAACCATACACACGAACAAGATTTCAAAGCTGGAAAAATGAAAGATGTTAACAGAAACCATACCTTCGGCTTTATGGGCACTAATTCCCGTAAAGCGGAGAACACATCACTCATCTGTTCTCGCCTCTTTCGTTCTGCTACAACATGGTGGATAGCAAGCTTGTCGTAATTACTTCTGGTGGGCACCCTCGGATCGCCAGAATTATTGTCATTCAGAAGGATTTTGTTATTGTTGGTGTCATTCAGAAAACGGATATAGCGCTTCTGCAAAAACGAGTATTTTTTTGGCCCAGTAACGTGGTAGATCGGCGTTTACAACCTTCCATTTCACAAACGCAGTCATTTTTCTTACCAAAAGATAACCCTAAGTCCATCCAGTTACCGTGGATCCCTTCAGTGGAATGTAAATCAATAGGTTCTTCCTGTTGCAGTGAGGGTTGCCCGTTATAAATTGCCATCTGACCTTGTGGAAGGAGATCCGACGAAACGAGATCACTAGAGGACGGAGGTGTTGGAAATTTCTGATTATTTCAAACATAAAAGAAATGCACAGAGAACAACGCTCCGATTTCAATACAAGATCTTTTAATCATAAATTGTTACAGAATTGTCTTCCTCCACAAAGGAATTACAACACGAACGCTCCAGTTCCAGAATCTGTTTTCAACTATTTTAGCACTGCTGTGCGTTTACAGATAAATTACAAAACTCTCATATTCTTCCAATATATGCTTGTATTTCATTTTTTTCTATCTAACAGAACTGCTGTTCATTACACACACACACACACACATATATATATATATGTTGAAAAACATATCTGATTCTAAACGATAAGATAGAAGAAAATATCCTACCTACATTTACCAACCGCAGTAAATTTCATTGATTACTCGGCTGAAAATATCCTACCGGAATTTAATGAATGGCTTATCACAATGTCGCACCATCACATCGGCGGAAGAGAAAAGATGTGTCGTGGCTTCCATAACCGTTGAATCACACGATTTGCGATATGCGATCAGATCGCATCGCGAAATTGCAATCGCAGACAATTGAAGGGATGCAGTGAAGGTTGACAAGGAAATGTGCGATATGCGATCTGCGCTAATATCGTATCGCATTGCATCGCATCACGATCGGGGAAGCAACAAGGTAAGGCGCGATGGCGATCTGCGATCACATCATAAGATCGCATCACAGGAAAAAATCTGCAGTTTTGAAATTATAATTTCAACACTCCCCTTTAATTTCAACTGCTGGGTTTTTCTGCATACCCAGGCATGTCCTGAAATGATCGAAACTTTTCTTTCCCGATGGTTTTGTCAAGATGTCAGCTAATTGATCCTCTATTCTGCAGTGCTGCGAAACGATCTCACCATTGTTAACGAATTCACGTATGAAGTGAAATTTGGTGTCTATGCGCTTTGTCCTTTTATGAAAAATAGAGTTTTTAGACAATGCTATTTCTGAGCTATTGTCACAGTAAATGGTTGTGCCATTTTCTTGTTCATGACACAAATCTCTGAGAACTCTTCTCAGCCATACTGCTTGGCATGCTCCTGCTATTGCTGCCACATACTCTGTCTCTGCTGTTGAAAAAGACACAACAGGTTGCTTCTTAGAAGCCCATGAAATGGCTCTCGATCCCATATGAAACACATATCCCGATGTGCTTTTCCTATCATCAACACTTCCAGCACAATCACTGTCAGTGTAACCTGTCAACATGAAACTTTCACAAGAGGAGTATAAAATACCAAACCCCTTCGTTCCATTTACATACCTTAGAATCCTCTTGGCTGCCTGCCAATGAGTCTCTTTCGGTCTTTCCATAAATCTGGAGATTAAACTCACAGCGTGCATAATATCTGACCTACTTGCAGTCAAGTACATAAGGCTACCAACTATGCTCTTGTACAATTTTGGATCAAAATTCTTGTTGTTGTCTTCTTTGGTCAATTTCAACCTCATTACAGTTGGAGTCACAGCTGCCTTGCTGTTCTGCATGTTAAATCTCTTTAACACTGCTTCCACATATTTAACTTGAGAAATGAAGAGACCATTCACTTTGGTCTACTTCAATTCCAAGAAAATATCTTAAGAAGCCCAAGGTAATCATTTCAAATTCACTTTTCATGACTGCTTTAAAATCAGCAATGAGAGAAGCATCATTGCTAGTAAAAATTAAATCATCTACATATAAAACAACAATAAGAATCTTACCGTCATTATCCTTTATGTAGGGTGTGGATTCACCATCACACTTATCAAACCCATTGTCAATCAGATAAGCATCTATTCTGCTGTACCATGCTCTTGGAGCTTGCTTCAGCCCATAAAGAGCCTTCTTCAGTTTGCAGACTTTATGCTCTTGGCCTTCAACTTCATAGCCTCGAGGTTGTTCAACATAAACCTCTTCTTTTAACACTCCATTCAGGAATGCAGATTTAACATCCATCTGATAAATCTTCCATTTGTGTTGTGCCGCAATAGACAACACTGTTCTAACTGTTTCCATCCTTGCTACTGGTGCAAAGGTTTCATCATAGTCTTTGCCTTGTTGCTACTTGTAGCCTTTCACAACAAGTCTTGCTTTATGCCTGTCAATCTTGCCTTCAGCATTGCTTTTGGTCTTATAGACCCACTTAACTCCAATGGCATCTTTGCCTTTAGGGAGGTCCACTAACTCCCATGTTTTACTCTTCTCAATTGCACCAATTTCTTCATTCATTGCTTTAATCCATTTATCTTTATTTACAGCATCTTCAAAATGAACTGGGTCATCAACATGACAATACAAAGCGAATAATGAATTCAGACCGGTATTGTTACTTACCTCTCCTTGTTCATAAATCTCATTCAGATTTCTGAATCTTGGTCTTCTTGGTGTGCTTGGAGTTCCATCCGAACTTGAGGGTATTTCTGATCCCTGTGGTGTGCTTGAAGAAGAACTTCCTTGACGTCTTAAGGCTATTCGAATTCCAGCTTGTGGTGTGGTTTGCTGTACTTGCAGTGGTGGAGGAAGAGCCACCAAGGAAGGATTATTTGCTGCTGTCCCTTCCTCTTCTTCTTCGTGAGACACAATTGTCTTCACATTCACTGTCTTCTCTAAGCTTCCATCCCAAGCTTCATCTTCAATGAACTGCACATCTCTACTTATTATCAATTTCTTGGTGGATGGATTATAGAGTTTGTATGCTTTTGACTCATCACTATAGCCAATAAAGACACACTTCTCCCCCTTACTGTCAAGCTTCTTTCTTAGCTGATCTGGTATATGTGCATATGCTACACAACTGAATACTCTCATGTGAGTGACAATTTTCTTTTGACCACTCCATGCTTCTTCTGGTATTTTGTTCATGACAGCTTTAATTGGGCATCTATTCAAGATGTAAACTGCGCAAGTGACAACTTCTGCCCAATACTGATGCGGCAAATGTTTTGCCTTCAACATACTTTTGACCATGTCAAGAATCGTCCTATTCTTCCTTTTGACAACACCATTTTGCTGAGGTGTATACCTCATGGTGAACTGCTTTTGTATGCCATTCTCTCTACAAAAACGCAAAAAGTCTTTGGAGATGTATTCTCCTCCTCTATCTGTTCTGAGCACTTTGATATAATGCCCACACTGCTTCTCAACAAGGGTTTTGAAGTGGCAGAATTTCTCAAACACTTCACTCCTCTGTTTCAACATATAAACCCATGTCTTTTTGGTGTAATCATCAATGAAAGTTAAAACATATTTATTTCGGGAAAATGATGGTATTTGCATCGGTCCACACACATCAGAGTGAACAATTTCCAAGGGTGCTTTTGCCCTTATACTCTTCCCTGCTGGAAAGCTTTCTTTTTGTTGCTTGCCAAAAATGCAGCCTTCACAAAGGCTGTCCGGTTTCTCGATCAATGGCAATCCCTTTACCATTCCCTTTCTGTGCAACAGATTCAAGCCTCCGAAATTGAGATGTCCAAATATCAAGTGCCACAACCAATTATCATCTCTCATTTGCTCCTGAAAGACTTCTTGTGTTACAGCTGCAATAGCTCTTCCTTCCTTCAAATCTGCCCTGAGTTTGAGAGGAAACATTCTATTGCTGGTCATCTGCACTTGTGCGATGATCTTCTCACTTGGAGGTATGTCTCTGATTGTACACATATCATCTTTGAAGAACACATTGTAACCTTTGTTAATGAGTTGTCCAATGCTCAAAAGATTACATTTCAGACCCGGTACATAGTATACCTCTGGCACAATCATCTGTTCTCCATTTCTTGCTTGGATACTGACTCTACCCTTACCCTTGACAGATATCTTACTATCAGTTCCTGTTGTTACCTCAGATTTCACATTTTCATCCAGATTGGCAAACATTTCAATATTTCCGGTCATGTGATTACTACAACCTGAGTCTAAGAACCAAAAATCTTTTTGTTTGTCTTGTGCAATATTACATGTTAACAACACAATCTTTGGATTCTTATCTTCTTCATTTGCAAAATTAGCATTCTGCCTACTATTCATGTCATTTTGTTTTTTTTCTACATTCATTGGCGTAGTGCCCATATTTCTTACAATAATGACATTGGACTTGGGATTTGTCATACCTTTGTCCATGAGCTCGCTGTTTGCTTAAACCTTCATCTTGGTTCTGATTGCAGCTCCTTCCGCTTGTGCTTGCAAGATTATTTTTGCCTTTATTTTGGCTTATTCCACGACCTCTGTTATTTGCTCTACCTCGACCTTTTCCTTGGCCGAAAGACATCTAAGTCTTGAATGCTTGCTCAAAAGAGGAATCTGTTCCTCTACTTAGTCTGTGTTCATGAGACATAAGAAAAGCACTCAGTTCATCTACTGTGAACTGTGAGAGATCCTTTGTTTCTTCTATTGCTACCACAACAGCTTCAAACGTTGAGGGTAAACATCTCAAGATCTTCTCTACAATCCTTCTTTCTTCAAGAATCTCACCATGAGATCTTATCTGGGTTATCAGCCCAATAACCTGAGTGAAAAATGAATCTATTGTATCAGATTCCTTCATGTTGAGTGTTTCAAAGTCTCTCCTCAACATCTGCAACTTTGCAGTCTTCACCTTCTCCATGCCTTGATAGGCATTTTTGAGAATATCCCATGCCTCCTTGGATTTTGTTGCTGTTGCTATCCGTGGAAAAACACTTTCATGTACTGATTGGAAGAAAAAAAAGAGGGCTTTGGCATCCTTCTTCCTGTCACTCTTCAACTGATCTCTTTTTGCTACTGTCAAAGCAGCCAATGCTGTCGCATCTGCTGGTTCAGTATAGCCAGTTTCAACCAACTCCCATATTCCTTGAGAAGCAAACAATGCTTTCATTGTTATGGACCAATAACTGTAATTTTTCCCATTAAACTGTGGCAGTTGGGAATTTGTCAAACCAGTTCCAGCATCTGCCATCTTAACCTCTATAAATAAATAAGAGATACTGACTGTATAATAAAAATCAAAGAAAACTTTCTCTGCTTGATAAACTTCTTACAGCTCCTACAACGAAAAACAAACTCTGTTTTTGAATCACTAAGTGCCTAGACTAGCTCTGATACCAAGTCGGAAATTACTGATTATTTCAAACATAAAAGAAATGCACAGAGAACAACGCTCTGATTTCAATACAGGATCTTTTAATCATAAAAAAAACTGTTACAGAATTGTCTTCCTCTACAGAGGAGTTACAATAGGAACGCTCCAGTTCCAGAATCTGTTTTCAACTATCTTAGCACTGCTGTGCGTTTACAGATAAATTACAAAACTCTCAGATTCTTCCAATATATGCTTGTTTTTCATTTTTTTTTATGTAACAAAACTGTTGTTCATTACACACACACACACACACACACACACACACACACATATATATATATATATATATGTTTAAAAACATATCTGATTCTAAACGATAAGATAGAAGAAAATATCCTACCTATATTTACCAACCGCAGTAAATTTCATTGATTACTCGGCTGAAAATATCCTACTGGAATTTAATGCATGGCTTATCACAATGTCGCACCATCGCATCGGCGGAAGAGAAAAGATGTGCCGCCACTTCCATAACCGTTCAATCACGCGATTTGCGATATGCGATCAGATTGCACCGCGAAATCGCAATCGCAGACAATCGAAGGGACGCAGTGAAGGTTGACAAAAAAATGTGCGATATGCGATCTGCAATAATATCGTATCGCATTGCATCGCATCACGATCGGGGAAGCCACAAGGTAAGGCGCGATGACGATCTGCGATCGCATCGTAAGATCGCATCACAGGAAAAAGTCTGCAGTTTTGAAATTATAATTTCAACAAGAGGAGGGAAAGGGGTGCAGGGATAATCAGTAGCAACAGATTCGAGTAAATCTGCTTGCAAGTCAGGCAGGGGCTGGAGAACGTCAAGTTCACAAACGCTGTAATCATCAATTATACTGCAATCTATAGCTTCCAGAGAAGTTGTATAGATGTCATCTAATAAGAATTTCGGAAAAGGCGTTCGGTAGGACATCCTATCTACAAGTTCAAGAACTTGCAGTATAGAAAACGTGGAATTGTGATTAGATCAGGTCTGTGTTTATTACATTATGGGCATGCCAAGAGAAAAATTTATGATAACATGTTTCGATGAAAAATTCTGTAATTACCTCAATAAATTCCGATGGTTGCGAAGATGGACTTACAGGTGGGCCGAGTAGGAGCAAAAAAACGATCCACGTCTACTTTATTCCTTGTTACCAAATACTCGTTGAAGATCTATTCCAGTGAAACATAGATAAACCAGACGCAATTATTAATGAGCGGAAGTTTTATTATGAAAACTACACATACTTAATTTCCAGAGAGATGCAGAGTTAACAAGACTTTTTCTCAGAATAGACAAATAAAGGTTGCGTGTCCATATTGTATATAATAGAGGCACTCAACTATGAGCGTGGTCGTGATTTTGAGTTTTTTCTGATAGCCAATAATTCTGCAATTTTCTTCCCTTTGTATGGTTAACATCCATCAAGTTCACTATGGAAGTGGAAGAAAATGGTTGTCTTCCCTTTCTTGACATCCTCATCAAAAGGAACCAAGATGGCACCATTTCTCACCAGGTCTATCGCAAAAAAGCTCACACCGAACACTACCTACATGCTAACTCTCACCATCATCCGGCTCAGAAACTTGGGGTACTAAACACCTTAGCAACAAGAGCGATTCGTATCTCAGATCATGATAATTTTGAAAAAGAAAAGAACCACCTCTTGGAAGTCTTCAAGAAGAATGGATACAAGAGACACCAAGGGATCAAGGCTTTCAAGAAGGTTGAAAATCCCATGAACAAGCATCATAGGGATGATTATGCGGGTACAGTTCACCTCCCTTACATTCTAGGCACCACGGATAAAATTGCTCACATCTTAAGAAAGAATAAAATAAAAACCACGTTCAAACCTTTGAAAACAATTAGTAGATGCCTTAAATCAGTGAAAGATCCTATTGGCCCTAAGCACCACAAAGGGGTCTACTTGGTCCCCTGTTCATGCGGAAAGTCATACATTGGTGAAACCGGCCGTTCTATATCAACAAGGATTCAAGAGCATGCGGCGGACATTAACGATAACCGCTCCAAAACCTCAGCCTTAGCTGAGCACTCTATCAAAACCAAGCACCACATTTGCATCGAAGACTCTTGTGTTATGGCCAAAATCGAGCACTACCACCATAGGAAATTCAGAGAAGCAATTGAAATAAGAAAACACCCTGATAACCTAAATCGTGATGACGGTTGGAAGATAAGCGATAACTGGATTCCCGCAATTATTAAAGACTCCACCACCCCTGCCACCTCCTAGTCCTCCGTTCTTCCTTTTTTTTCCCTTGCTTCCCTTTGTATGGTTAACATCCATCTCCTTCACAATAAACCCTTCTCCTTATCCATTTAATTTAAAATCCACAATAAAATCCTATATATAGTAAATATATATATATATATATATAATATATTAAATTATATATATATATATATATATATATATATCATAATACAATCAACATTCATACATATAGGTATAAGAAGAAATATACTAAGCACTCATATTCAAAACAATGTAGTTTTAAATCACATTACTCTTGCAATTACATCAAAACATAATACATATTAAATCAAAATTAAAAACTAATACACTTGCAATTATATCAAAACATTTTACATATTAAATCAAAATATATATATATATATATATATTAAAACAAAACATAATATATATTAAATCAACATATATTAAACCAAAACATAATATATATATATATATATATATATATATATATATATAATAAAGAGATATATACCTATATTAACATATTAAATCACAATACACTCGCAACTATATCAAAAGATAATACATATTAAAAAAAAAAAAAAAAAATTAAAAATTAAATCACAATACACTTATAATTATATCAAAACATTATACATATTAAATCATATATATACATATCATAATATATTAAAACAAAACAGAATATATATTAAATCAATATATATTAAACCAAAACACAATATATTAATCAATATATCATAATATAATAAATCAATACATACCAATCTTAATATATTAAACCAATCAATATACATATATAGGTATGAAAAGAAATAAACTAATCGCTCATATATATCACAATACACTAATAATTAAAACCAATCATAATAAATTAAATCAAAACATAATAAATATAAATAAACATTTATATGTGAATAAACTAATAGGTCATATCATAGCCATAAACATGATTAGGTCAAAAACAAATTTAAACACAATCAAATAAATAAAAGGATAAATGAAATTATAATAAAATCTTTAAAATAAAAATAAATTCCATCTTAAAACTAATTAACAAACTGCTCCTCATATTTGAACTGGTCGATCCCTCACTCTCCCTTATCTTCACCTATTTATTCACCTTCACCCATCTCTGACTTCTTCGATAATTCTCATCCTGATGATGAATCACAGAGGCTGGTTCTAAACGTCGATGCACTAAAACAACAGATGCGATGGATCCAGAAAATACAACCACACAATATTTAGTTAGATAAAAAAAAATTATTTCCAACTTTATTTCTTAAACTATTAAATTGAAAATAAAATACAATTTAGAATTTTTTAACATATTAATTTACTTTAGTTAAAAAACAAAATAACAATTCTGTGCAACCACCCAAGTTAAAATCAATTTTACTTACATAAGAAGACAAAATAACCAGCCAAGTTAAAATCAATTTACACCATGTTCATTTCCATTTCGAGTTATTTGTTTTCTTTTTCTTTATATATCGACCACATTTTGTATTTGTGGTGATAATTTCAGGCGAAACTTCTCGATTGCGACTTTACATCATTGAGCAGAGACTATTCGGATATTTCCACCATTTGAAAAAAGTTATCTCCATGATGTATGCAATTCTTATTTCTTTTTTAACCGTGATGAGTTTAATTAGAATATGGAGCAGAGCATTTCTGAAAATGGAGTGACTCTAACAAACTAATATATTTGATCAATCGTCACGCGGTCATGCAACAAAACGAACATTATGTTTGAGCGTTTGCCACACTGTCATCACTTCAAATGTAAAATGACGTGTCATATGTGAAAGGCGTGAAAGCGGATAGGCTGGCACGATCAAGCTTCTTTACCAAGTTGTCACGGACTTTTTCCGTTCACCAATCCCGTGGTGAAGCATGAAATAGACATATCCAATAAAAGGATAATATTTATGGGAGTGGTCCATAGTGTGATTTTATGGAGTTTTCAGTCCAAAAAAAAATTTGAGGTGAAATTTTAGATTTATTTAAAAGTTTTTTAGCGATAATCACATCAAAATTTATTGGTCGATAAGTTTTAAATCTGCAAGTGTGGTTCATTGTCAAGACAAGATTTGTGTTATTTAAAATTATTTTTAGACTCTATATATGGATTCAGCACCCTGAAAAATCCTAGAGCACGTGGATTGTGTAGGGGCTACCCATCAAACTTGTGATTTCAATAAATTCGTGCCAGATTTAGAAAAATTAAACAAAAAAAACCTACCAAAAAAACTTCCAAAAAAATCACACTAAAAATAGCTCAATATTTATCTACGGAAAACAACAAAAAAAAATGCATGAGATGAACACTCCTTATTTTATTTTATATATGACATGCAAAAATGAATGACATGTTTACGATGATCCATGACATATGAAGTTCAAATTTTTTATTAAAATTGTTACACTAAAATAATACAGATTCAACTCAATAAGAAACGAGCAAGCCACAACCAGAATTAATAATTTTGAAACGTAAAACTTTGCTTTTTCAAACGTCAAATACAAATTTAAGTAATTTATTTATTAATAATATTTAAATATTTTTTATTAATATATTTTTAAATATATTATTTAATTTTATATATTACATTGCTTTATTTATAATCCATATTTATTTTTTTTGAAAATCACGTATTCATTTTATATTAAGAATCTAATGAATTTAGTCTTGAGTGAGTTTTTTTTTAAATTTTTATTTTCAATTAATTTTTTCCTTCTATCATTTTTTAGTCTGTGTCTCTGTAATCGACTATAGCAATCACCAGTAGTCAATAGTCCTTTGACTTGGATTAATTTGTCCAGCTCTTGTAACTTTAAAATAAGTTTTTGAAAAATGTGGAATATTTGTAGTCAATAGTCCTTTGACTTAGATTAATTGGTTGAGCTTTGGTTGAGCTTTTGTAATTTTAACTTAAAAATGTTGAATATTTGTAATTTTCTAAAAATTAAAAAATAATTTTTTAATTTTTTAAAACTTCATTTCTGATTTTTTATTCGCTCAATGAACTTTGATGTGACATAATTCCTTTAGTGGAAAGGGATTTAATTTCAGTAATTTTTAGTACTTGATATATAATTTTAAAATGAAAAAGCTATTAATTTTCTAAATGGTCATTCAATTGGTGAGTGTTCTGACATTGACACTATTACGGAAAACTATTAGCATCACATTAATAGTGAAACTATTAGCTTGACACTTACGCTCTATCATTATTAGTGCTCTTCTTAGGCCTTTTACGTAAGTGAGGGGTGTGGGGGCCGTCCACAATTGTGTTCAGTCCTGTTGGAGAGCAAACATGTTGAGGGAATGCATGTGCAGAGCAAGAACTGAAACTTTTTTGCACATACATGAAATTATTTTAACCTTTAGCAGAAACTTTAGTGTGGGGGGCGTCCACAATTGTGTTCAGTGGTGTGGGAGAATGAAAATGTAAAGGGAATGAATGTGCAGAGCAAGAACTAAAACTTTTTTGCACATACATGAAATTATTTTAAATTTTAGAAGAAATTTTGAATTTCATTTCAAACTTTGACGGGGATGTGCATAAAGTAAAGATTGTGCATAATAAGGTGTATATTTGGGTGAATGAATGTGTAGAGGGAATGCATGTGGAGAAGAAGCTTCAACCTTTTTCCATACACATGAAATTATTTTAACTTTAAGCAAAACATTTAAAATAAAAAACTACGCAAATAATTGGGAAATGAAAATATGTTGCAATAGTTAACATAATTTTTCATTTTAAAGTTTTATACATTTAACTATGTAGAACAAAGGTCTATGGAGTTAGTTATGTGCGCAGAGTAAAGTATGTATAGTATAAGGGGTTATGTGTGACATAAAAAGTATGTACGGTGTAAGGGGTTATGTGTGGAAGAATGGGTGTGCAAAGGAGGAGTGACTGTGTAGAGCAAGAATGCAATTTTTATTTTTATTTTATTTTACATGAAATTATTTTAACTTTATGAAAAATCTTCGTCAAATAAATGGGAAATTAGAAGGTGATGCAACAATTAATATATATTTTTTTATTTTAAACTTTTATATATTCAACTATAGGGAACACGAGGTGTATGGAGTCAGGGATTTGTGTGAAGTAATGATATGGAGAACAAAGGGATATGTGTGGGAGAATAGGTGTGTAGAGTTTTCCACATACATGAAATTATTTTATCATTAAGAAAAAAACTCTAAAATAAAATATAAAAAATTACACAAGTAATTTGGAAATCAAAATTTGTTGTAACAGTTAATGTTTTTTATTTTAAACTTGATGAGTCTCGGTATTGCAACAAGAATGTTGCAACTCCCAAGGCTACCGACTTTAATTATCAACCCGGGGTTCGTACAAACTTAAGAGGTATCGACACTATATGTGTGACATACAATGTGTCTTTCCTTTGCTGACATGATGTAATGGAGTGCATGAACTAAAGCCAAATCCTAAACTAATTGCAGAAAATGAAATGTTCGAAATTGAACCTTAACCTATTACAAGAAAGAAAGTACAAGGAAAGAAACCTATTCTAATTGCATAAAGATCATGAACTAAATTTAAAAGAAACCTAGCTTAACCTTATTTATCACATGTGATGATTTAACCTATTCTACATAGTACTAACTACTGTGTGCATGTGTAAATACAAATAATTCGCTTTTTTAAATCTTTTTGTTTTATGAATGCAAATGATAATCTTTCCTTGATCTTTGGCAGGGGAGATAAGTGTGGAGCAAGAGGGTCAAAATGGTCTTGATGGAATGGAGGTTAAGTAGAGGCCTAATCCCAACTTCAATGATGATTTTTCTCAATTCGGGCTCAAAACAGGCTTTCCTACTGTTGGAATTCAGAAGCACAACAATATTAACTAAACACACAGCAGAATAAATCAAGCACATAAACACAGTTTTTAACGTGGTTCACCCAACCAATCTGGGCTACATCCACCAAACATAGGCATCAGGAATTTATTATTCAAACTGGAGATTACATAGTGAAATCCTCACAAAACTCTGACCCTCTCAGCAAACCATCCGAATGGTTGCCTGTTATATAGCATAGAGAATCTAACAACTTCATTAACTCACTCACATCAAATATAGGAGGCATTAACTCCCTCCCAACAACCTGGAGCTAATCTAGGAACTGAATTCCTATTGTTGTCACCTTTAGAGATTTTTGCCTATTTCATCCCAAACAGAAAATCTCAACAATCTCCACCTTGACAACAATTCGCCTGATGCCCTGTTATTATTATTTTATCTTTTCTGCAAGCCAAGAGAAGCCAAACACCAGCGTAGCTTCTCCAACAAAACTGGTTTCGTGAACATGTCTGCACAGTTCTCCTTTGTATGCACCTTTTCAAGAGAAACTCCCCTTTCAGTGATAACATGTCTTACAAAATGATATTTGATTGGAATATGCTTTGATTTACTATGATAGGCCAGATTCTTAGCCAAATGTATTGCACTTTCACTGTCACAAAGTAACCTAATGTTGTCCTGTAACCTACCAAACTCACCAAGCAAACCTTTCAACCAAATCGCCTCTTTGCAAGCATGAGAAGCAGCAATGTATTCTGCTTGAGTAGTGGACAAAGCAACAATATTCTGTAGCTTTGACATCCAACTGATAGCTCCACTTGCAAGAGTAAAGACGTACCCTGAAGTTGATCTTCTCTTATCCAAATCACCTACAAAATCGGAATCAACATATCCGCAAACAAATTCACTACTCTTATTGTAAGAAATACAATAACTACTTGTGCCTCTCAAATACCGAAGCACCCATTTCACTACTGACCAGTGTTCTTTACCCGGATTTGCCATGTACCTGCTGACAACCCCAACTGCATGTGAAATATCTGGTCGAGTACAAACCATCGCATACATTAAACACCCTACTACATTGGCATATGGAATTGGAGACATATAATCCTTTTCTTCATCTGTATTAGGACATAAACTCAAAGAAAGCTTAAAATGGGAAGCTAAAGGAACTGACACAGGCTTCACATTATTCATACCAAACCTCAAAAGTATTTTCTCAACATACTTCTGTTGTGATAGCCACAGCTTACCATTACTCCTGTCTCTGAATATCTCCATGCCTAAAATTTGTCTTGCCGCTCCTAGATCTTTCATATCAAACGTCCTTGCCATCTGAGTCTTCAACCTGTTGATTTCTTCAATGCTTTTGCTTGCTAAAAGCATATCATCAACATACAACACTAAGATAATGAACATGCCATTATTTAACTGCTTAAAGTAAACACAATGATCATATTCACTTCTTACATATTTCTGACTCAACATGAAAGAATCAAACTTCTTATACCACTGCCGAGGCGACTGCTTCAGGCCATATAATGACTTCTTGAGCCTGCAGACAAATTTCTCATTGCGACGGTGAACAAACCCTTCCGGTTGTTCCATATATATTTCCTCATCTAAATCACCATGTAGAAATGCAGTCTTAACATCTAACTGCTGCAACTCTAAATCAAGCAAAGCCACTAATGCTAACACAAGTCTAATTGAAACAATTTTAACCACTGGTGAAAATATCTCATGAAAGTCTATGCTAGCTTTCTGAGAAAACCCTTTTGCAACCAGCCTTGCTTTGTACCTATCTTCCGTATCATTCACACCCCGTTTCACCTTGAACACCCACTTGCATCCCACAGTTTTCCTGCCTTTGGGAAGTTCAACCAGATCCCACATGCCATTCTTACCTAAGGCCATCATTTCTTCCTTCATGGCTGCTTTCCATTTGTCACTATTTGAACCTTCTACAGCTTCCTGATAACACAAAGGTTCATCATCATTAGAGATCAAAGCAACTGAAGTAACATGATCATCATACCTTCTCGGAGGGCGTTTGATCCTTGTAGACCTCCTTAAGAATGTTTCTGGTGCTTCCACAATTGGTTGTCTATCAACTGTAGGAATTTCTTCATGATCGCCATCTGAGACCTGTTCATGTCCTCCATCTGAACCCTGTTCATAATCTGATTCTGAAACCTGTTCATCACTAGAATCTGAACTATGGTCGTTATGACTATCATTAGAAATACTGTCAAACTTAATATGCTAAAAATCAGATACATCATCCTGTTTCAATCTACTATTTACATCTGACTGTACAAGAGAGGATTCATCAAACTTTACATCTCTGTTGATGATGATTTTGCGGGTAGTAGGATCCCACAATCTAAATCCCTTTGTTCCATCACCATAGCCAACAAAGACATACCTTTTCGATTTCGGATCTAACTTAGTTCGCTGATGTTTAGGCACTAGAGCATATGCATCACAACCAAACACTCTGAGTTTAGAATAGTCACAAGGGTGTCCTTTCCATACCTCTTGTGGAATCTTGCAGCCTATCGTCGTTGATGGAGATCGGTTGATCACATAACAAGCTGTTGCCACTGCTTCTGTCCACAAATCCTTTTGCAACCCGGCGTTACTCAGCATACACCTTGCTCTCTCTAGAAGAGTCCTATTCATACGTTCAGCAACTCCATTTTGCTGAGGAGTATAAACCGTGGTCTTATGCCTCTCGATCCCTGCATCCTTGCAATAGCTGTCAAACTCCGGAGGAAAACTCACCACCATTGTCAGTTCTTAAACACTTTATTGTTCTACCAGTGCTGTTTTCTACCAATGCTCTAAACTGCTTGAAAACTGTAAAAACATCAGACTTTCTCTTCAACATGTAGACCCAGACCTTCCTAGAAAAGTCATCAATGAATGATACAAAATAAGACGAACCACCATATGAAGTTGTAGGGGCTGGACCCCAAACATCTGAATGGATATAATCAAGTATGCCTTTACTAGTATGTTTGCCTGTTTTAAACTTTTGTTTACTTTGTTTTC
Organism: Pinus tabuliformis; assembly: GCA_031772625.1. Lineage (NCBI taxonomy): Eukaryota > Viridiplantae > Streptophyta > Pinopsida > Pinales > Pinaceae > Pinus > Pinus tabuliformis. Next base: position 574,846,995 of record CM062807.1, read on the forward strand.
CAAACAAGCAATGTTTACAGAAATCTAACTTTCCAGATCTTAGATTAGGAAGTAACTTTCGGTCAGCCAAAATTTTCAATCCTCTTTCACTCATATGCCCCAATCTTTAATGCCATAAGTGAATGGAACTATTGTCCTGTCCAGACACCGACACATGATCTGACCCAGTTCTACCTTCTAACTGAAATAGATTTCCTACTTTCTTAGCTTTCATAACTAGTAAGATGCCTTTGTAAATTTTCATTACTCCACCTTGAGTTACAGTTTTATATCCATTTGAATCAAGTGCTCCTAATGAAATCAAATTTTTCCTTAAATCTGGTACATGCCTCACATCTGTTAATAGTTTTTTTGTCCCATCAAACATTTGCAGTTGTATGCTCTCAATTCCCACAATATCACATGTTACATCATTACCCATGTACACAACACCATCATCAATTGATTTATATGTTTTAAACCAATCTTTATGAATACACATGTGGTTAGATGCCCCGGAATCTAATAACCAATGTTGATCATGTTTTGAAACATTAACAGACAATACCTCATCACTCATACTTGAACCAGATACTGAACCTGTATCTGTGGTGTTGGCTTCCTTCTTTTCTGTCGAAGAGCCTTCTTTAGCAGCCTGCTTTCGCTTCCAGCAATACTTTTTCAGATGTCCAGCCTTGCCACAATGCCAGCACTTCACCTTTGGCTTCTTTCCTTTGGATTTTGAGCGAGAGTTGCTATGCTTTCCCCCGGAGTGTCTCTCTCGTGAGCGACCTCTGGCCATCATTACCTCTGATGTAGAGGTGTCTGCATTCGACCTCTTCCTCGTCTCCTCAGCCAACAAGGCTCCAACAACATCGTCAAACTCAAGGATATCTGATGTACTAAAGCTTATGGAAGTAACAAAGTGATCCCAGGATTCAGGCAATGAACACAATAGAGTTATTGCCTTATCCTCTGAATCAAATTTCACATCTAGACTGTCTAATTGCACCAGTAAGGTATTAAAAACATTCAGGTGATCAGCAATTGAGGTACCTTCTTTCATCCGCAAACCGTAAAGCTGTCGTTTCAGGAGAATCCGATGTGTCAAAGATTTCGTCATATAGAGCTTCTCAAGCTTTGACCACAAGCCTGCGGCGGTTTTCTCTGACACAATGTTGAACAGAACATCGTCCGCCAGACATAACCGAATTGCGATCAGAGCTCTATCGTCCATCTCATCACATTCATCCTCCATCATGGAAGGAGGTCTTTTGTTTTTCCCCAACAGTGCTTTCGCCACACCTTGTTGAACCAGCAGATCGTGCATCTTTACCTTCCAGATCTCAAAATTATTCTTACCATTAAATTTCTCAATTTCAAACCGGGCACTTTGAGTTTTCGCCATTTGTATCAACAAAAAACACAATAATCTCCAATATACAACCAGCAATTTAAAAAATTGCCTATGCCTTTGTTTTTACATAACAAAGAAAAAACTGCCTATGCCTTTACAAAAAAACTGCCCTTTGCACTTATTTTCCAAAAAAAACTTTCCTTTGTACTTGTGCAAATTCCACCCTATAAAAAACAAAATACATACACTTCTTGTTTTTTATTTGCACCAATAAACCAATCTATTATTTACGATTTTGTTATTTACTGTTTCGCAGAGAATTGCAAATACGCAGAGTTCGAATTTATGTTGAAAACACCATGAGAATTATTGAACCTGGAAGTGTTTTTGAATGTTGTCACTGCGTTTTTAAAAAATTGACTAACTGGCACTGCGTTTTCATTTGGCTGTCTCTGCCAACGAAACTCACTGGAGTCACTGCGTTTAAAAAATAAAAATAAAAAAATTGACTGCGGGTTTTATCAAATCACTCTGCGTTTTATAGCAGAGAAAGGACTCGGGCAAAAAAAAAAACGTTAACTTGTTTCCTTAGCCAGCGCTCCATAGCAATTATATCCATGTGATACTGTAATACTGTAATACGCACCACATAACTGTAATACTGTAATACGCACCAGCAAGTTTATAAACCACTACTGTAATACGCACCAGCAAGTTTATAAACCACCAGTAGTTTAAAACAGGCTCCACGCAGCAATCATGTGCAAGTTTTAAAATAAAAACAGTGAATCTAATGCGCACTCACACCAGGTATAACGTGTGAATCTAATGCGTACTCACACCATCTAATGCGCACTCACACCAGGTAAAAGAAAAACAAACCATTCATACCTCTACTGCTCTGATCCGCTCCACGCACCAATATACAACACCTCCAGGCAGGGATCCGCTCCACGCAGCCGTATATAGTACTGCCTTCGGTCTTAACGCAGGTAAGGAACACCAGCTCCAGCACACACATGCACAACACTCAATTATGCGCCCAATTCCAGCACGCAGGTCTGGTCTCTTCCGCGCAGCAGTGATATTCACCCTCCAGCATGCAATCTCAGCACCTCCAACATTCCTCTGATACCAATTGTTGGAATTCAGAGGCACAACAATATTAATTAAACACACAGCAGAATAAATCAAGCACATAAACACAGTTTTTAATGTGGTTCACCCAACCAATCTGGGCTACGTCCACCAAACATAGGCATCAAGAATTTATTATTCAAACAGGAGATTACATAGTGAAATCCTCACAAAACTTTGACCCTCTCAGCAAACCATCCGAATGGTTGCCTGTTATATAGCATAGAGAATCTAACAGCTTCATTAACTCACTCACATCAAATATAGGAGGCATTAACTCCCTCCCAACAACCTGGAGCTAATCTAGGAACTGAATTCCTATTGTTGTCACCTTTAGAGATTTTTGCCTATTTCATCCCAAATAGAAAATCTCAACACCTACAAGATGCTACAGTGATTTCTTACAAAATCCCCTAATTTACTACAGGACGTTACAGATCTACTATACGAAATTATAATTCATCGAATGACTAAGCAAAAAAAATTCAAATTGGATGGGAAAAATTTGTCTTAGGTCCCCATTCGAAGTGGAATCACTCAAAAAGACCTCTGTTAACCCATGCTAAAAGATAGAAAAAAATTATTAGTCAAAAACCTAGAAATTCAAGAACTAATGAGCTAGTAAATCTAAAAAATTCCTAACTTAATCAAGTGAAAATGCAATGAGATAATTTTTGTTATGAGCTAGAATGCTTTTTTGATCTAGTGCAAGTGGAACCAACTTGATTGAAGATTGTTAGCATGATCTAAAAAATAGAAAAAATTTATTGTTCTTTGCTACAAAGGAGTTCCATAAATCTAGATTTGAGAATAAGAAGACTAATCCAAGTAGCTAAATGATTACTATGAACGTCAAAATCTTTTACAATGATGAAATAATACTTGTTATCTTGCAAAAGAGCTTACATTAACCATTTAACTCAATCCTACAACAAGAAATCATTAATACTAAATGCAGAAGTAAAAAGAAATAAAAACAAGAGATGCATGTGAATAAGAAGTGAAAAGAAGGAAATAAAATGATACAAAAGGTCTCTAAGGCTCCTGAGATGGCCAAGCCCATGGAAACTTAGAGACCTATGGAAGAGAACAAGATTTAGAAGCTGAACATGACACCAATATTCATTAATTTCATCAATACAATTACATCCCTGCAAGAAAATACAATGGAGCTGTAGAAATAGGAGTTCTCTCCAGAAGAACACTAATAGAAATCTATGCCTAGAGGTAAATTCTACTTGGTACTTATACAAAATTATTAAGAATCATTCTCCATGAAAGGACGAAGCTTTCCCCACCAAAATCCCTTGATTAGTGGATATGGTCCCCAACACTAGGAATCTACATTAAATGGGACATAACACATTCCTAAATTTTCTCAATCATTGGAGTTCCACAATATGTGAAATTATTCCATAATATCTTGTTGATTTATTATTTATTATTGATCCTCCTGTAGTAGGGAACAAGTCACTAAATTATCTCATCCTCCAAATCTTCATAATCTTCCAAATATTCTCATAATATTCCAAAAAATAAATAATATTAGGCACAAATATCGAATTATTCATAAATCTTCCTAATGAATATATTAAAGTTAAGAATCAATATGTAATGCAAAAAGAGAGGTTTAATGTGCTGAAGGATGGTCATAGGCCTTAATTTATGTTTAATTTAGAGGCATGAGCCTTAATTTATGTCTAATTTAGAGGCCCATCATATCCCCCTATTGAAAGTGTCGCTCATCCTGTGAGCAACTTAGTGACCTCATTATGCCTCATTCATGGACCTGGTGGCCTCTATCTTGTGCATTAAGAACCTTGCCTGTAAATTCTGCAAGGACAAGCCCAAAAACATATTTGTTCAAAGAAAAATCATTGTTTCTTGAGACCATTACCTTGCCTTCTTCCCCTTATTCAAGATGGGTTCTTGAATATTTTTCAGCTTGGCAAGGTCTTCCACACACTTATCAACCTTCTGCTACTTTGTTCCGCCATTTGGACACCTCTAACACCTTCAAAATGCATTTACATGAGAACTAGGACATCCTGTAGTAATTCCTGTGAAAACTATAGGAAACCTATAAGAAACCCTGTCAAAACTACAAGAAATCCTTTTTGAGCATAAATGATATTCTGAACCTAGGACAGGCCTCAACTTGACTCACATGCCTTTTTCACATTTTTAGGCCTTGGACAAAAGATAGAAAGAGATTGGAGACCTCTTGGAAAACATCTTTTCATCACAATAGTTTGAGTTTTGTTTTGATGGTGAATGCCTCATTTCCTTTTGTTGCCTTCTTCTCTCTTGTGGCCTAAATGATTCCCTAATGGCCTTGGAGTTCTCTATTTTGATTAGGTCTCTCTTAGGCACTGTCATTTTGCGTTTTAACATTATTTATTCATTTTTCCCTTCTTGTAGCAACATTCCACCTTCGTGCAGTAGTCATGCCTCCTCTATCAGGGTCTTCTAAGTGTATGGGAGTGATGAGAAATGATGAAGAGGGATTGGATGATGATGCTAGGGCTCAAAGAGAGTAGTTTAGGTTTGCGAAAATGGAGAGGATGCTCTATTATTTTTTTCAAGAATGAAATGGGATGGATGAGTGATTAATAGATAGTGAATACGAAGTGGATGGAGGGCTTGGAGTGTTGTGGTGACTTGGCCTTTGCAAATAAATCTTCTTTTAACTCATGTCCTCATTCCTTGAAATCATCACCCTTCATAATTTGAGTTTTCAACATTGCATGAGTGAAGGAGTGAGTTGCAATTAACTAGTTGAAGGCGGATGAGACTGCTCACCCATCCTTAGCTTATAAAACCTCATCTCTCATGCATTGAAAACAAATTTCTAACTATAATATACATAAGAGAAGAGGTCAAGAATATTGCATACCTGTACCTATCTAATGGCCTTCCTATAAATGTTTCTTGTTGGAAAATGAAATCCTTGCTTTTATTTGTTGCATGTGTTTTTCTCTTTTTTTCTCTGGTTTAGTTCCTTGATGTTTTGGTACTGGATGGTGATGATAATGAATCCTCACTATCCTGGTGGGTTCCCTCTTGTTAAATCCCCCTGTCATGTTTCTCTGATGGATGTGGAGGGTTGTATATGTCTCCTTATCACATTTAATGGATGAGGAATTTCATATGAAATTTTGTGTATACAATTCCCCTAGACTGGAACCTTTTTCCACACAATAGAAAGCTTTTCTATATTCTTTTCACTTGGAAAAATGTGGGAAAGTTAAGCTCCTACGCCCTTATCACTCTTTGATGAAGCCAACCTTTGTTTCTACCTTTTAAAACTACTCACTTCCAATCATGTATGTGTTGTTCTATATCTTGTAGGATCTTGTAGGTTTTTCATGGAATCCTATAGGTTTTCAGGACAACATTTTGTAGCCAATTTGTTTTGTCCATATCTCCCAAACGGTAAAATGGATTGACCTGAAATGTTCTCAGCATGTTGCCATCATTATTATGCACCTCCCCATAAAATAATTTTTGTCAATGGATCCACAGATCTTGAGAAAAACTAAAAATGGCTGAAGGTGATGGAGGCCGATTTCTTGGAAACCGTGCACCAAAATTTGCTGAAATTTCTTGGCATGTTACCATCATCCATATGCATCTCCCTATGAAACAACTTTTAAAATAGATGCACAGATATAGAGAAAATGAAAAAATGGTTGTAGGTTATGGAGGCTGATTTCTCGAAAATTGTGCACTAGAATTTGTTGAAATTGTGTGAGCATGTTACCATCGTCGATATGCATCTCCCCCTGAAACAACTTGGAAAATGGATTCATGGTTTTCAAGTTATGGCAAAAACAAATTTCTGCTTTGTTTATTCTTGTATCCTGTAGTAAAATAGAGCATCGTGTAGTTTCTTAGGACAACAAGCAAACTGAATGGTAGAATCTTGAGAATGATGGGTGGATAGTGGAAATAGATGAGGGTGATGGATTGGCATGGACTTGGCCTTGATGGAGAATTTGAACAAAGGAGGAGAAAGTCAAAATTTGACTTCTTTTGACTAGGTTTGACCAATTTTTTTCTTTTGGTACCAACTTGTTTTTTTCTTGTTTTTTCTTTGTTTGCAGATGTTGGAGAGTACATGCATTGATCACAGATATACATGGAGCAAAGATTTCTTTTTTCTTTTTCTTTTTTCTAGTCCTACTAGCCGCGTCAATGAGGTTTTCAACTAGTGTGTCTGCGTAGGCGCCTCAAATGAGGTTTTCACCTAGGATATTTTTTTTTCTTTTTCTCTTTTTTTTTTCCAACCCATTGATCGCCTCATGGAGGTTTTCAATCAATGAGCCAATCTCAGGTGCCTCCAAGGAGGTTTTCACTTGATATTTTTTTTTTCTTATTTTTCAATTTTTTCTCTACCTTACTCTACTTGAAAAACAAAATCACTTTCAAGTATAAAAATACTTCCAATGGAGCCATGTGCACATCAAGATGACAGAGAAACTCATGTGTAGGCTTGAAATGTATGTTTTAATAGGTACCTGAATTTGAGTGATCAAATGTTTTGACTTTGATGAATGCAAGTACAATTGAAGAAGAGAGTATTGTTGCGACTTAGTGACTGTCTGGAACCATATTTCAATATAGTTGTGATGTCCTTGGTCCTTTTTCCTAATTTGGATCATTCTTCATGTCTTCTACTACCATGACCTTCAAATCTTCCTATTTTTTGTAATTTTTCTCTTGAATACATGGAGGATTTGATGGTAACTATGAGGGAGCTTTCTCAATATCTAATTTTGATGTTTGTTGTTCATCGATTGCAGCCCATGGTTTTGTGGTCTTATCTTTCGAATCTTCTTCTTTTGGATGTAGTCCTTCAATGATATCAAGAGAATCTCTTTTTTGCAATACTCTTCCTGAGATATGCTGAATTCCATTGAGCTCAAGAGGAGATGTTTGGAAGTGTTGTACCTCACCATTGTAAGTGGGATGAGCTACTTCAATGTGTGGTTTTGGAAATGGTGGTACAGGTAGTTGATTCGGAGTGTATATTTGATATGGATGTGTATGGGGTTGTGGTTGTGGTGGAGGTGAATGGTAAGGATAACATGGAGTTTGGTATGGAGGATATTGAGGAAAATACTGAGGATGTTGTGGATGGCTCCCATAAGTTCCTTGCTAACCTTCTTGCCAAGATTGGTTTTGGGGTTGAGATGACCAATGTTTCTAAGGAAATGGTCTATTCCAATTACTTTGAAGTGGATGTGCATAAGCCTGAAATTGTGAATTAGGCTCTTGCATCATATCAGGCTGATAGGCTGCAATGGTCCTTTTGGAGCTACATAACATTGTTGCATTGGAAATTGACTTGCTCCATTGTCCTCTTGGTGAACTTCCTTCAACCCTGGTGATGAGGAGCAACATTTGACATCATGTGATTATGCATGGACAACACAAACATCTTCTTTTTGCTCATTTTCTGTTCTTAACATTTTTGCTTATTCGGTTAGATTGCTAAGAATTTCTATTTTAAATTCATTAATAAAATTTCCTGTTACGAAACCAGCTCAAGAAAGATAGAAAAGATAGATCAACGCCTTAGAATTCAGCCTCTTCGAGGGGGCAACCTCCTTTACATTACATAAATGAACAATTCTTGGATGATACAAATGACAAAACCTCCTTTCTATATATAGGAGTCTAAGGAGTCACAATATAATCTAGCCGACCTAACAATAATAATATAAAGCCACAAAAATAACAATAGAGGGGTTCTATGGGGCACAGAAATAACAACATGGTGGTAATAGGGGCACAACAATATAAATAAGGGGTATAACTACAATAGTAATGGGGTAATCACTAGTATTATAGGGACCCAACATGCCCCTCTCCTTCAAAAAAGTGTTGTCATCAACGCTTGAGTAGTTCTAGATACTTCTGCATAAAATTCTCATCCTCCCATGTGGAATCTTCAGCGGATAAGTTCTTCCACTTGATAAGATACTCTGAAATTGATCGATTTCGTAGCTGTCAAGTTCTTGTTTCTGTGACTTCTTCTGGCTCCAATATAATTTTTCCTTCCTCGTCAAGTTCTGGCAATATTGTTTGAACTGGGAGCTTGTCGCCTATAACCTTCTTTAAAAATGAAACATGGAAAACTGGGTGCAATCGAGAAGCTGCAGGAAGCTCCAATTTGTATGCCATAGTACCAATCTTTTGCAACACCTTGTACGGACCATAATACTTTGGTGATAATTTATTATCATTCTTAGCTTGCTTTAGGAACATTTGCTTATATGGTTGTAGCCGTACGAATACCCAATCACCTACATCAAAACTTCTTTCACTGCGATGTTGATCTGCCTGTTGTTTCATTCTATTTTGAGCCAACACGAGGTTATCCTTTAAGAGTTGGAGGACTTTTTGTTGATGTTTGATGTGATGTTCCATTGCCTGAACCTTAGAATTTTCTCTTAAATATGATGTGATGGATGGTGGTTGATACCCATAAAGTGCCATAAATGGGGTCATTTTTGTTGTTGTATGGAAGGAAGTGTTATACCACCATTCAGCCAGAGGAAACCATTTGACCCATTGTGTCTGTTTATCAGATACAAAGCAAGGAAGATATCCTTCCAAAAATTTGTTTACTATCTCAGTTTGCCCATCAGATTGAGGATGATAAGATGAGCTATGAGCTAACTGAGTACCAAGACAAGAAAATAATTATGTCCAAAAATTTCCAGTGAAAATGCGATCTCTGTCACTTACAATAATCTTTGGGTTTCCATGTAGCTTTTGAATTGTTTCCATAAATGCAGTAGAAACTGTACTGGCTTTAAATGGATGTGATAATGCACAAAAGTGTGCATACTTGGTAAGTCTGTCAACTACCACCATGATGACACTCTTTCCCTCAGACTTGGGTAAACCTGTGATAAAATCCATTGAAACCTCCTCCCAACATTGGCTTGGAATGGATAAAGGTTGTAATAGACCCGGTGTCTTAATTGTTTTAACTTTATTTTGTTCGCAAACCAAACATTCCGCCACAAAGTTTTGAATATCTGATTTAAGGCCATCCCAAAAATATTCCTTCTTAACCCAGTGGTAAGTTTTTAAAAATCCTGAGTGCCCTCCTAAGGGATAAGTGTGCAATTCCATAAGAATCTTTTGTTTTAGCTGGGAATTCTTACAGAGGTATAAGTGATCTTTGTACCATAACGAATCATTTTGCCAGCTAAATGTATTAGACGTACTGGAATCTTGTTGTAGCTTTCGAATAAGTGCCCACACTTCTTCGTCATTCTTCCATTCCTCCCTTGCTTCGTTTATCCAATCTGGTTGGATAATAGAAATGGCGCACAACAATGCTTCCACATCCTCATCCTTTCTTGAGAGTGCATCTGCCACCACATTTTGCTTCCCTTTTTTGTAGATGATTTCAAAGACATAACCCAACATCTTTGTGACCCACTTTTGTTGCTCTTCAGAGGATAATATTTGTTCTAAAAAATATTTAAGGCTATCATGATCTGTTTTTACCTTGAAGTGTCTTCCCATTAGGTAGGGTCTCCATTTCTTAAGTGCATAGAGTATTGCCAACATTTCCTTCTCATAAATAGCTTTGCTTAAAAACTTTCCCTTGATTGGACGACTTTCAAAAGCAATGGGTCTTTCATCTTGCATTAGAACAACACCAATTCCATTTCCTGAAGCATCACATTCCACAATGAAGGTTTTTGTGAAGTTCGGTGTAGCTAAGACCGGTGCTTGGCACCTTTCCTCTTTAAGATGTTCAAAGGCCTTTGTTGCTTCCAGAGTCCATGAAAATGCATCTTTCTTCAATAATGTTGTTAGAGGTGCTGCTATTCTCCCATAATTCTTAACAAACTTGTGATAATACCCTATCAACCCAAGAAATCCTCGCAGATGCTTTATGGATGTGGGGATTTTCCATTCCTTAATGGCTTTAATTTTGCTAGGGTCTACCTTAACTCCTTCATGAGATACAATATGACCCAAATATTCCACCTCCTGGACTCCAAAGAGACATTTGGATCTTTTTGCATATAATTGTTTCTCCTCCAATAATTGAAGCACCCTGTCAACATGTTCAACATGATCCTTCCAAGACTTGCTGTAGATTAGTATATCATCAAAAAATACTAACACAAATTTTCTAAGGAATGGTTTGAAAATTGAATTCATCAAACCTTGAAATGTTGAAGGTGCATTGGTAAGGCCAAAAGGCATGACCAAAAATTCATAATGACCCTCATGAGTTCTAAATGCCGTTTTCGGAATGTCTACAATCTTCATTCTGATTTGATGATATCCCGAACGAAGATCCAACTTGGTGAAGTAAATTGATCCATGCAATTCATCCAGTAATTCATCAATGACAGGAATGAGGAACTTATCTTTAATAGTGAGCTTGTTGAGCTTGCTATAATCCGGACACATGCGCCATGATCCATCCTTCTTGTGCACCAACACTACTGGAGCAGAGAAAGAACTTTGACTTGGTTGAATTATACCAGCCTCTAGCATTTCTGCAACCATACGTTCAATTTCACTTTTTTGGACATAGGGATATCTGTATGGCCTGATGTTTGGAGGAACACTTCCTGGAATGAAATGAATAGCATGATCATGATCACGCATAGGTGGGAGACCTTTGCGAGTCTCAAATACCTTGGAATGATTGCCTAGGACTTTTTGGAGATCTGGAGAAATAGATGATTCCGATGTGGAAACATCTAGCGAACATAATTGTGCAATTACACCTCTTTGCTCCTTTTTTAGAAGCTTTGTCATACCATTAGAGCTGATTATCTTTCTTGGTTTCCCTGCAATACCCCTTCATTCAACTTCCTTTCCTTTTGTAGAAAAGTTGATGAAAAGTTCTTGAAAATTAAGAGCTATTGTAGCCAAGGATTGTAGCCATTGGACTCCTAGTACAACATCAGCACCTCCCATTGGAATGGAAAGCATTGGGATAGTCAATACATATTCTCCCATGGATAGCTTGATATTATGGCACCATCCAGAGCAATTTATTGTTCCTCCATTTCCAATCATCACTTGACACTCTGGTGCTGGATATAGGAAGCAATTCAATTCTTTTGCTACCCTACAATGAATAACATTGTGGGTTCTTCCTGAATCAATCAACACTATTACCTTTTTCTTCTTGATTTGTCCTTCTATATTGATGGTTTGAGGAGTGGTAATTCCCGCCAATGTATTACAAGATATGGTCTTATTTATTTGTTCTTCATCTAGGCTTTGTTCCTGGAGTATATCTTCTTCTTTTGACCTTTCTTGCTCCTTTTCTTCTTCCTCTTCACAATCTATGTAGAATAATTTCTTCTCAGCACACTTATGACCTTTAGTGTAGTTGCTATCACAACTGTAACAAAGCCCTTTTTCTCTTTTTTCTTCCAATTATTGTGGTGTCAAGCTTATAGGTTGTGGAAGACTAGGGGCAACAACAATTCCGTATTTATAGTTGTGAGTGGTATGCTTGTTGGTTGCCATAATTTTGCTTTCTATTTTTCTTGCTAACCTGAATGCCTTCTCTAATGAATCAGGTTCCCAAAGGCGAACAACATGTTGGATATCATCCTTTAAAGACCCTATGAACACATCAATCCTATGCTCCTCTGGAATATCTTTTACCCTTGTGTTCAATTTTTGAAACTCCTCAATGTGCTCCATTACTGAACCCTTTTGTTTGAGACTTATCAATTGGCTAAAAAAAGTGTTGCTTTTTGTATGTTCATAATGTGCTATCAATTCTTCCGTAAAAATTGCCCAAGTGATAAATTTTTTACAAGGGAAAAGCCATTGATACCATACAAACTGATTTGGTTCCAAATGTACAGTTGCCATACGTACCCTTTGTGTGTTTTGCACATATTGACATCGAAGAACTGCTCCATCTGTAATATCCATGTGGCGGGATCCTTGCCATCAAACTTCCTCATATCGATTTTTTGAATATGGTGGGTCTTTGATCCAACATTAGAGTCTATGGAATCATGATTAACAATACTTTTGTTCACATCATGAGTTTCCTTTACAACCTTTCCACCATTAGTAAGTATTTCTTGTAGGAAATTTGTTAAATCTGTCTTCAAATCTGCCATGTCTCTCTTCAAATCTATCTTCGAATCATCCATCTTAACTTCCATGCCCTTTATCTTAGATTCCACGCCATTTATCTTCGACTCCACGCCATTTATCTTAGATTCCACGCCATTTATCTTAGCTTCTGTTAGCTTTTGTGAGCATGACATTTGTTGCACTTGTTCTTGTAATTTTGATATATCATGTAGCATTTCTTCCTCTTCTTCATGAGTCATGCTAGGGCTTTCAGGTTCCTTACTAGGTGTTTGAATTTTCTTTCCTCGGGGCATCATTTACCGATAATAATGCTTTACTATGCCCTTTGAATTCCGTTAAACCAAGCTTACGCAAAAATTTAAAAAAAACTATACACCTTTTTTCACTTTGTAGAAGCCTGATATTGAATCTGATGTATCTCTGTAATTTCAAATCATCTAGTTCTGAAATGGCGACCTGTAGTAGAATTCTGCGTCCTCTTTCCAATGCCACAAGTCTGACCCAAATTGGATTCTCCAAGGAAGAGTTATGTGAAATCTCCCACAGTGGCTTGCTTCTAGACTAATTCAGTAGAGCGAACTTGTACGACGTGCCACGAGTCACTGTTTCAATCTTTGGATCTGAAACATGCATACAAGAAGCTACAGTCTGTCCTCTTTTTGTACCTTCTTACAAAATTTCAATCCGATCCCCAGAGAGAAAGTTATGACGATTTTCCCTAGGTCACATGTTTTGAATGTAATTCATGATTCTGCAAAAAGACCAACTTCCTCATATCATATCTCCGCAAATATCCCGCGAAAAGATCTGAAATTAGGACCCCATGTTCAGCACGATTTCTTCTCAAATGGGTTTTTTTGCGACTTCTGAAATGTCACAGAAAAAAAATTATAGCGAAAATGTCACGATGACTTGTTTGGAGCAGCAAAACCCTAGAATCCAAAGCTCTGATACCAAATGTTATGAAACCAGCTCAAAAAAAGATAGAAAAGATAGATCAATGCCTTAGAATTCAGCCTCTTCGAGGGGGCAACCTCCTTTACATTACATAAATGAACAATTCTTGGATGATACAAATGACAAAACCTCCTTTCTATATATAGGAGTCTAAGGAGTCACAATATAATCCAGCCGACCTAACAATAATAATATAAAGCCACAAAAATAACAATAGAGGGGTTCTATGGGGCACAGAAATAACAACATGGGGGTAATAGGGGCACAACAATATAAATAAGGGGTATAGCTACAATAGTAATGGGGTAATCACTAGTATTATAGGGACCCAACATTTCCAAGTTTAGTTTGACTAACCAATCTTCATGTTGATTGACTTACTATTGTCCTTCCTCTTCATATGTGTTTGCATGTTTCACAAATTTATTCAAATGATAATTGGTATACATCACCTCTACTCATGATATCGAGGAGATCAATCCACTCATCCCTAATTGTTCTAAGTAAGAGGGTTTTTAGTCTGTCGGATCCTGAATGATGTAGTTTTTCCCTCTTAACATTATATATGAACATTTCTATTAGATCCTCTAGACTCTCATCTTATTTTTGATTAATTCTAAAGATTTCTTCTTTAAGATCATGATCTTTATATTTTTCTAGAAATATATTTTGCATATCATTCCATGATCTTATTGAGTTAGTCCCTAAACTCATGAACCATTTAAGAGTTTTATCCTTCAATGTTGTGAGAAAAAATCTCCGTTTTTGACTTTTTAATAAGTTATCATAAGATCTACAAACAATTTCAAATTCAAAGATAAAGGTTTTTGGATCCTCTAACCTTAGACCATGAAATTTTAGAAGAAAAGATGGAGGGATGTTCTTCATGTGCACATTGATATCAGTATCTTGAATGGGAATTCCAAGAGGATATTCCTCATTGTCATCATCTCCATCCATTTCTTCTACATTCTTTTCCATCTTCTTCTTCTACGTGTAAAAGTGAATGGTGTTGTGGCTCTTACTGCACCACGTGATCAAATGGGGGGGTGGGTTGGTGTTGGAGAATTTTCTTTTTGTTTTGATGATTGAATGAAAACTATAATGCAATGCAGTTTTCTACTTTTGAATTAAATATGCCTAATGAAAATATTTTGTTTTTTAAAAAAGTGAAAAGAAATGAATAAACTAGGGAAGAAAATAATGCATACCTTAACACCTCGCTGGAAATGGTGCCAAAGAGTGATGAGCCTCGGTATTGCAACAAGAATGTTGCAACTCCCAAGGCTACCAACTTTAATTTTCAACCTGGGGTTCACACAGACTTAAGAGGTATCGACACTATATGTGCGGCATACAATGTGTCCTTCCTTTGTTGTCACGTGTAATGGAGTGCATGTATTGAAGCCAAATCCTAAACTAATCGCAGAAAATGAAATGTTCGAAATGGAACCTTAACCTATTGCAAGAAAGAAAGTACAAGAAAAGAAACATATTCTAATTACATAAAGATCATGAACTAAATGTAAAATAAATCTAGCCTAACCTTATTTATCACATATGATGATTTAAACTAACTGAGCATGAAATTAGATCTAAAGAGTACTAATTGTTGTGTGCATGTTTAAATATAAAATAACTCATTTCTTTAAATATTTTTGCTTTATGAATGCAAATGCTAATCTTTCCTTGATCTTTAGCAGGGGAGACAAGTATGGAGCAATAGGGTTAAAATGGTCTTGATGGCATGGAGGTCAAGTATAGGCATAATCCCAGCTTCAATGATGATTTTTCTCAATTTGGGCTCAAAACAGGCTTTCCTACAGGATGCTACAGTGATTTACTAGAGGATCCCCTCATTTACTACAAGATGTTACAGATTTACTATAAAAAATTATAATTCATCAAATGACCAAGAAAATCAAATCCAAATTGGATGGAAAAAAAAATTTCTATTAACTAGAATGTCTTAGGTCCTCATTCCAAGTTTAATCACTCAAAAGGACCTATGTTAACCCATGCTAAAAAATAGAAAAACATTACTAGTCAAAATTCTAGAAGTTCGAGAACTAGTGAGCTAGTAAATCTAAAAATGTCTAATCTAATCAAGTGCAAATGCACTGGGGTAATTTTTTCTATGAACTATAATGTTTTTTTGATCTATTGCAAGTGGAACCAACTCATTGAAGCTCATTATCATGCTTTAAAAAATAGCAGAAATTTACTGTTCTTTGCCACAAAGGAGTTCCAGAAATCTAGATTTGGGAATAAGAAGACTAATCTAAGTAGCTCAATGATTACTATGAAATTCCAAAGATTTTCCAAGGATGAAATAATTCTTGTCATCCTACAAAATAACTTACATTAACCATTTAACTCAATCCTACAACAAGAAATCATTAATACTAAATGCAGAAGTAGAAATAAACAAAAACAAGAGATGCATGTGAATGCTAAGTGAAACAAAGGAAAGAAAATGATACAAAATGGTTCTGAGGCTCCTGGGATGGCCAATCCCATGAAAAATCAGATACCTTTCGAGGATAACAAGATTTAGAAGCTGAACATGACACTAATCTTCGTTATTTTCATTAATACAATTACATCCCTGCAAGAAAATACAATGGAACTGCAGAAATAAGTGTTCTCTCCACAAGAACACCAATATAAATCTATGCCTAGAGGCGAATTCGACTTGGTACTTATACAAAATGATTAAGAATCATTCCCCATGAAAGGAGGAAGCTTTACCCACCAAAATCCCATGATCAGTTGATCTGGTCCCCAATACTAGGAATCTTGATTAAATGGAAGGGAACACATTCCTAGATTTTATCAATCATTGGAGTTCCATAATATGTGCCATAATTCCATAATATATTGTTGATATATTATTTATTATTGATCTTCCTGTAGTAGGGAAGAAGTCCCTAAATTATCTCCTCCTCCAAATCTTCATAATCTACCAAATATTCTCATAATATTCTACTGACAAAAATAAATAATATTAGGCAAAAATATCCAATTATTCATAAACCTTCCTAATGAATATATTAAAGTTAAAAATACATTATCTAATGTAGAAAGAGAGGTTTAGTGTGCTGAAAGATGGTCATAGGCCTTAATTTATGTTTAATTTAGAGGCATGGGCCTTAATTTATGTCTAATTTAGAGGTCCATCAAAACTTTTACACTTTTCACTATGGAGAAAAACATGTGTATGGAGCCATGATGTGTCAGAGTAAAGGATGTGTAAAATAGTGGTATGTGCGAGAGAATGTGTGTGTATAGTGAATGCATATGTGGAACAAGAACATAAACTATTTTCCTCAAAAACTAAATAATGTTAGATTTATGTATAAACTTTAAAGTAAAATACTAGACAAAGAATTGGGAAATCAAAAGCTACTGCAACAATTAACATATTTTTTTCATTCTAAGCTTTTACACATTCAACTATGCGGAATAATAAATGTATGTTGAGCAAAGGATGTGTAAAACAGTTGGTATGTGTGGGGGAATGGGTGTGCAAAAATAATGTTTGTGTAGAGCTAGATTTTTTTATTTTATTTTTCACATACATGAAATTATTATGGAGAAACTATAAAATAAAAAATACACAAATAATTGGAAAATCAAAAGTTTTTTTAACAATTAACATGTTTTTTCATTTTAAGATTATAGATATTTAGTTGTGTGGAACAATAGTTGTGTGGAGCCTACGATGTGTGCAGAATAAAGGATGTGAAAAAGAGGGGGTATGCGTGAGAGAACGGGTGTGAAAAGTAATAACATAAACTATTTCCACACACAT
Organism: Pinus tabuliformis; assembly: GCA_031772625.1. Lineage (NCBI taxonomy): Eukaryota > Viridiplantae > Streptophyta > Pinopsida > Pinales > Pinaceae > Pinus > Pinus tabuliformis. The sequence goes on from CM062807.1 coordinate 574,864,355, forward strand.
AAAAGTATTTTAAATTTATACAAAAACTTTAAAATAAAAAACTCCACAAATAATTTAAAAATAAAAAACTTTTGTAATGGTTAAAATATTTTTCATTTTAACCTTTTGCACATTCAATTATGTGGAGTAACACATGTATGGAGCCAATGATGTTTTAAAAGTAAAGAATGTGCTAAAAAAGTGGTATACGCAACAAAAATGGTGTGGGGAGGATATGGATGTGTAGAGCAAGAACATAAATTGTTTCTTACAAACATAAAATTATTTAGAAGTTAAGCGAAAACCTCATATCATGGGTGCTCATAGTTTCTCAGTAATTGTTCTTAAAATAAATAATCCCTACGTTTGCTAGTGACTACAACAATTGTCTCGTGGTCACTAGTCCCTTAACTATCGATTACTTTTTTTCTTTGCAGAATGGCATTAGTTAAAAATTTGACCCATGATTTTTAATGATGTTGTATGATTTCATTGTACGATTTGTTTGAAATGCATATAGTTGATAGTGGTAAAAGATTTTGTTTCTATTTTTACGGAATTGAATCAGGGCTAAAAGATTGAAAGTAAAAATTGAATACTTTTTTATATATAAACATTTATGATTATTAATGAAACATTAATGTTTTACTTATTGGTATTCTTTGAAAATAAAATCTTTTCATTTTGAAGGTGGAGGATCCCCTTTTTGGTTCTAGTTACAAAACTATAATGACTAGAGATAGATGTCATGATCGAAATATGATTTAAGAAGCAGATCATGACAGATAAAAATAATCTAATTAAAAAGACAAAGTCCTAGTGGGAAACAAAGATTGGGAAAAAATATAATGATGAAGAAAGGAAGAAGAGATAAAGACATAAGATAGTGTTATATTTAAGGAGGAGTGAATGAAATATCCAAAGAACTAAACCAAACATGATAATTTTAATAAGATAAAAAAATATTGTTGAATTAATTATTCATGACATGCTTTAGTTGGCGACAAGATTTAGTTGTGAAATGGTTGCAACTATCATAGTAGTTTGATTTTCCTTGATTGATGGAAATTGAAGTTCATTGTTAAGCTGACTTCAATGGTTATGGAATGAGACTCAAATTCTACTGGGTCTAATCCCTAAATTAACCTTCCCTCTCCTGTTATGATTGTCCGCACCTGGACCATTCCAGTAAAATTTTAATGATGGGATATTTATGGGTGTTTATCAAAATTGGATGAAGGACTCAATTCAACACGCCAATGTACACACCAACTAGGGATATTGCGAAAATGGAGAAGGAGCTCATGTTAAGATATATACATAGGAAGATAAGTAAATTTGTTAATTTCAATGTGGAAAAAATTGAAGGTTCTTGTGCGCGTAAAATAAGTTAATTAGATTAATTCTTGAGAATATTTGTATGGGTACTTGAGAATGAAGATGTTTTAATTAGTTCAATTCTTGAAAATATTTGCATATGCATGGATTCTTTAGAATGAAGATGAGTTAATTAATTTAATTCTTGAAAATATTTTCATGGGTTCTTGAGAATGAAGATGAGTTAATTAGTTTAATTATTGAAAATATTTCCATGGCTTTCTTGGAATGAAGATGAGTTAATTAGTTTAATTCTTGAAAACATTCTCATGGGTTCATTCACACACATGCATGTTGTTCCATTTTTTGAATCTTTAATTCACTGTTTTCATGCATGTTCATTCACTCCTACTTACACTCAGTATAGCCATGCATTCACCTTCACATTTTCTTTCAGTTACCCATCGGTGGGTCTAGGCAACCTTGGCCTAGACTCTACCTCACCAAGACAACATTGCGCAATCTTGAGAGGGAAGGATCTACCTTCCTCTCAGAAAATGCACATTTATGCCCAGTGTCTATCCTCCAATATTGCATTGCCCAATTCTGAGAGGCAGTGACTGCTTAGCCTAGAAAACTACGTAATGCAGTCATTGGGCCTATAACCCTTGCTAGTTGAAATTGTGGATTGCGCAATTCCAGTAGCCAGTAGGCCAGTTTGGATTGCGCATTGCATAATTCCATTAGCCAGCCAGCCTCCACATAGCCCAGACTTCTGTTTGCGCAATTCTGGCAGGCAGTCTCCCAGTTTCCCAGGAAAAATTATGCAATCCTTTCCATACAATCCCCAGGTATGTTGCATGTCATTCCTCAAGTTTTGTTTGGTTTTAGTTGACACATTTCTTGCCATGCATGTCACTATGTCTCTAGATCTACAAGGTGTTCGGCAGCCTCGTAACAATTCAGGATCAATGGCCTCCAAGAGATCAGGATCAGAGGACATTGACAGAAGTGCAACTGGAGCAGTAGTTGAGTGAGTGTCTACAAGTTTTTCAATATATGAAGACACCAAGCTGATTGTAGAGAAGAACATCAAGCTGAAATGGGAAGAGGTCAATGATGCATTCGCAGGAACATTTAGGGAAGATCTCGAAGACCACCAGGTCTATGTGAACATCCAAAAGTCTGCCTTGTACCGGATTGCATGTAGGTATCTCGTGCTCACATGCACGGACATGATATATTGGATCCTCTCACACACTGATCCCGAGACGATGACATTGAGCAATGTTAGTGGGATGGAAATTGCTACCTTCTTGGCACAGGATTATGAACAGATGTATCATGTGTTGAAGCCAGTGACCAACATGGAGACACCCTTCAATATACCCAACAACAATTCCAACTCTAGAGATATCTTGAAGAACTCGGTGAAGGAGTCGACCAAATTCAGGATGACACCCAACCAGGTCTACAAGATGAAGACACTGTGGAAGGTGTATCAATACTTGGTCATCTTTTCATGTCACTTATATGGCCAAGAGAGCACGAAAACCTTCCCGAAAAGTTGGGTGATTGCGTTGGACCAACTGGCTAGAGAAGGCAAAGCATGTAACTGGTCCGACATGTTGGCTCACTAGCTAAAGGAATAGGTAACAAGAGCTCAATACTCGCCCAAAGGTATGCAAGCAAAAATATACATGTTCGCTTACATCTTGGATGCAATATGTGCCCGTCAGGAGTTCCCAGTCTTGAAGTGGGCATGGACATCGATGAAGACCTCTGTGAAAACTTATTGTAAGATGTTGTCTGAATGCAACTTCAGAGGAGTTATCACACAACTGTCTGACCATTTTGTCACCCTGGTGTACAAGATGGTATTTGAAGAGGATCCACCTTGCATGTTGAAGGAAGCAATGGAGGCATTGATTGATACAACAGATTGGTATGCGTCACCATTCGACACCTTCATATAGATGTACAGCGTGGAGAAGCCTCTGCATGTTCTACCAAAGTTTGCCTTGGACAAACTCGTCATCTAGGAAGTATCATATCACATATCGGCAGGATTGTCAGTTAGGCTACACCGAAAGAAGAAGGCACCTTGGCCCGCTCTTTCGTTGTGGATCGGGTTATGCGAGATACAGACTTTCAAACATGCGGATGTCGAAGCAAAGGAGAAGAAGAAATATCCATTCGATGCCCAAAGTTACAATCTGTATGACCTGCATTGTCTTGTGAAATACCACTTCACGAGAGTAAATTTACTTGGATCCATAGGCCATGTCATTGGGCGAAGGAAGACCCATGAAGATATTGTCATAGCTTCTCTAGACCCAATGAACCGGTCGGCCTCGCTGTGGAATGGTTAGCAACACCTCATCCAGGAGAACACCAGCTAAAGAAACAAAGGTAAACATATCAGTGCATGGCAAGGGAAAGAGGAATATTTTCGACAACATGGAGGAGGAACAAAGCTGCAATTTCTGAGCAGACCCACTTGTGCAGAAATCAACTTTGGCAATAGAGGCGAAGAGGCAACAACACGATAAGAGGAACGTGCAAAGGTAGAGAGAAAAACAAAGAATGGAGGAAATAGAGAAGGAGTTGCATGAGTTGAAGGAACAACCCCGGAAGGAATGGGAGCTATGCAGATAGGACAAGGAAGCACAGAAGGGGGCACAACATGTATAGAGAAATGAAACTGCCCCCGTACAAGTAGTCGACTCATCCAAACAGCTGGCATCAGGAAGACAGGGTGAGCCATTGCGGGAACAAGACTTTGCTCAGGAGATTGAATAAGTGCTTGAGCAAATGGATACAGACATGGAGCAACAAGAGTTAGAGAAAGACATCGACCTCATGCCTCACCACCTAAAGGTCAATCCACCAGCTTCACTAGATCCAAAAGTGGAGCAAGTCCCTAGCGACCAAGGAGACACTAAGATCCTTGGAGATAATCGGGAGGAGGAGATGCACAACATCTCATTCGATGAGTCCCAACATAAAGTTGTGCAATCTCACAGAGTGTCGACTCCGGATGATCACACATCTCCTACACAGTTTGAGGAATGAGTGATCGTATCTGACATGCGCAATTATCCAACAACATTGGTCGATGCTACCAGATCATATGCCGAAGCCACTAGCTCGAGTGTTCGCTTCCTAATAGCTGAGAACGAGCGAATGACTAAGGAGTTACAGACAACCAAGCAGGGAGGAGAACTGGTTACAACATCCACCTAAGAAGAGTTGAAGAAGGCAATACTGGAGGAAGTATTGTCCCTTGACACAGTCATGTGGGCATTGTATTCCAAGCTTGGTACTATGCATAAGGCAGTTGTCCATCTTAACGGTTGACAGCAGCGATGTGCTAGGAGAGCACGTGTCATGCCCCTACCCTGGCAGTTTATGCACAGGTGTTACTATGTGGGAGATATACAGTGATATTTGAAGCCTACATTAAAACAAAACAAATTTTCCATTTGTTTTACTGTTTTAGTCATTGTAGTGCGGTGCCATTTTACAACATATGGAAAGTAATTTTGAGAACCCCAAGGAAGTTTTTGTCGACCATGAGCCATATAAAAAAACCTCTTTCAGTTTATTCACAGGTGTCATGAATTGGAATATTTGACTAGATCTTTACAACCTATTTTTACAGATTTAAATATTTAATGATTTCCTGTTTTAGAGATTATGTTGTGGCACAGATTCCAAGCAACTGGAAATGAATTTCCAAAATTTGAGAGATTTTTTTCTCAAGAAGGACCTTATCTACAACAACCTCTTTCATTTTTGTAACATATGTTATGTTTCAAGAGATACAAGTTCATCTTTGATCCCTATTTTTAGAAATTTGGTCCAAATTTAATGTAACTGTTTCTATCTTTAGGGAGATGGTTGAGCTCAACTCCCTTAGTACAAGGATGAGCTAATTGTATATATTAAAAGGAACTATTAAAAAAAACCGTTTGTTATTTTTTTTAAGAAGTTTTTTTTAAATAAAAAATTTGGAAAAAAAGGAATTTTTTTAAGAAGGTGATACTAGTTATAAAAAAGAGGGCACTAAATTCTTTTCCTGGAGATATTTTTTTAAAAAATATAAAAGGGCACACAAATTTGTATTTGAAGAGATGGATTCCTCCAGTGCTTTGCCACAGACCCCGACTCTGCTTGGCAAAAATTACGAGTTTTGGTCTTTGAGAATGAAGACATTCCTGCAAGCTTAAGAGTGATGGGATACACTTCAGACTGCCTATATAGAGCCGACCCAAGAAGCGTTGGCGGCCATGTCCAATAATCAGATGAATGAAGCAATTGAACTCAGAAAGAAAGAACATAGAGCCAAATGTTGGATACAAAAATCACTCGATGACTCTATTTTCGATAAGGTAACTGGTGCATCCACAACAGATGAAGCTTGGGAAATCTTGAAAGCTACATATCAAGGTAATGATACAGTGAAGACAATGAAATTACAAATGTTGAGATCCCAGTTCGAAACCCTAAAGATGGCTGACACATAAAATGTGGATCAGTTCATGACTATAGTCGTGGGAATAGTCAATTAGATCAAGCTCATTGGTCAAATCATTTGAGATCAGAAAATTGTTCAGAACATCCTTCAAAGTTTGCCCAAGAAATATGACATGATTGTAACAACCATTCTGGAATCCAAAGATTTTACAACTTTCTCAGTAGAACAGTTGACTGGATCACTTCTGGCACACAAAACAAGACTCAACGTGGAAAAATATTCCATGGAACAATATTTCAAACCACAACTCTCTTTTGGCAAAGGCAGAGGCCAAATATTCAGAAGCGGAAATAAGAGAGGCAGAGGCTGCAGTAGAGGCAGATCAGTAGACCAGTGGAGACCTCCACAAAACCAAACTCGGAGAAGCATACCATGGAGAAAATCTAATGTCCAATGTTATTACTGTAAGAAATTTGGGCATTATGAACTTGAATGTAGAAAGAAATAGTCAGATCATAAAAGGGGTTATGTCCATCTCTCCAACAATGAAGGAGAATCCTATGAAACAATGTTTCTTTCCTCTCATCTTTCTTAAGACACTCAAAACAAGGATCTTTGGTTACTGGACAACGGTTGCAACAATCATATGCCAGGTAACAAAAATATTCTTTCTTATGTTAATGCTTCCTTAACATCAGACATTACTTTTGGAGATCGTTCTTACATTAAAGCTTAAGGAAAGGTACAATCCCTATTCTTACTCAATAAAATCAACAAAAATGAATTCCCGATGTTTATTATGTTCCAAGTTTGAAGCATAACCTCATTAGTGTAGGACAACTGATGGAACATGGTTATGATGTAATATTTCAAGGGAACATACGTTATATCTATGAAAAACCTCCCAATAGAAGACTGATAGCAAAGGTTGAAAAAACCAAGAATAGGATGTTTCCTTTGACTCTTACAAGTCTATATCTCTCATAGTCTTTAGTCTAGAATGTGTCAAGAATAGATGAATCTCAGCTATGGCATTCTAGATATGGCCATATCCCATTCAAGACTCTAAGTCAACTTCATAAAAAATCAATCGTCATTGGTCTCCCTACTATGACTAAAAAAATTGTAATTGTGAAATTTGTGTTATGTCCAAGCATAAAAGAGATAGCTTTCCTACATCTTCCTCTAGAGAAAAAGAGCCTTTAGAGTTTGTTCATATATATTTATGTGGTCCAATGTAGAGATATTCCATTGGCAGTAGTCTTTATTTTTTGACATTCATTGATGACTATAGCAGGAAGACATGGGTGTGCTTTCTCAAAAATAAATCACATACATTCTCAAGGTTCAAGGAATTCAAAGTAGAAGAAAAAAAGCAGAGTGGAAAGTGTTTGACAATACTCAGATCCGATAGAGGAGGAGAGTACAACTCCAACGAATTCAAAGTTTTTTTCAAAAACAAGGAATCATAATGTAGAATACAACAAGATATACTCTACAAGAGAATGGAGTAGTAGAAAGGAAAAATTAGTCAATCATGAATATGGTCAAATGTATGCTTCGGGAGAAGAAGTTGTCAAATAACTACTGGACTGAAGTAGTTTTGACAACAATGTGTGTTCTCAACAGATCTCTAACAACGAGTCTCTGGGATATAGTACCCCAAGAAGCATGGGATGGTAAAAAGGTAAATGTATCTCACTTTAGAATCTTTCGATCAGTATCATTTTCATATGTTCCTAAGAAGCTAAGAAAGAAACTTGATGATAGGAGTGAAAAATGTATTTTCATAGGCTATAGTGAGAAGTCAAAGGCTTACAGAATTTATAATCTAGTTACCAAGAAGTTTGTTATAAGCAGAGATATAAATTTTTTTGAAAATAAATCTTAGTTTGATCAAGTTGATGAAGCTTCAAATAAATTTTTTTATCCACCACAACCACCAATATTCCAGGTTGAAGAAGAGCCATACCATTCTGAAAATGGTACATCTTTGAGTATTGAATCTATCAGTGATTCAACATATTCAGAAGACAATCAGAAAACAAGAAGAATTAGAGAAATATATGAGAAGGAGCATGATTTTGACCAACAGAATATGTTTGCATTTCTTTCATCTCAACCAACTCATTTTGAAGAAGCAATTAAAGAAAATCATTAGGTGGATGCAATGAACCAAGAAATTTCTTCCATAGAGAAGAATCAAACTTGGGAATTCGGTGATCTCCCAAAAGACAAAACCAGAATTGGTGTAAAATGGATATATAAGACCAAGCTGAATGAAAAAGGAGAGATTGAGAATCATAAGGCAAGGCTCATTGCCAAAGGATTCTCACAACAGTTTGGTATCGATTATGGTGAAACCTTTGCTCCAGTCGCAAGGTAAGATACTGTCATAACCATTTTGTCCACATCAACTCAACAAAAAGGGAAAGTCTATCAACTTGATGTAAAATATGCCTTTCTAAATGGTATATTGCGAGAAGAATTTTATCTAGAGTAGACTCCTAGCTTTGAAGTTTCAAGACAGGAGCATAAGGTATACAAATTGAAGAGAGCTTTGGATGGTGTTGTAGCGGCTACAACTACCCTGCAAATTTTTTCCTTAGCTTCTTTTTGGAGCCTCCCTACCAACCATCCTCAGTAGTATGTCTGGCCTTTTCAAGTACAAAGGCTTCAGTGGTTTTCTAGCAACATGACAACCTGTGCATGATAACTTGTGTAGCTTCCTCAAGAAATTGCGCAATTCTAGAGGGAAACCAACCTTCCCTCTAGAAAATGTGTAATCCTGTCTAGCATCCTACTGGGCTCCATAATTGTGCAATTCTGCCTATCAACCTTCATTGGAAAAATTGTGCAATCTGTCCTAGGAGGACTGCTCAGCCCAGAAATTGTGCAATTCTG